>VUQS01042893.1:0-13230 GCA_015108495.1 Heterochromis multidens
TAAAAAAAATTTTTTTAAGGGTTTTTTTTTTTTTTGTTTTATTTTTATTATACGCTGTGGTGCCCCCTTGTGACTAAGGGAGCAGCCGAAAGTAGCTCCTACTCATTCAGTAGCCAAACACACTTGTGGCAAATACAAATGAAACTGAAAATGAATTTGCTTCGCTTTCACCCTCCTGTCCAGTTTATCTCAGTGCAGCTCAGTCCACAGACTGTGCTCCTCTGTTATCATCCTCCAGCCCACCACCTAGTTCTTTTTCTCCAACACTTAGAGTAATTATCTTGCTGCAGAATGAACCACTGACCAACCAATCTCTCTTCCTTTGTAAGCGGGATGTAGCACCATTGCCTCTGTACAGACAAAGGGGTTTGTGAGAAATCAGCAAATGAATTAATGTCCATTGTTGCAGGCTGGTTTTCTACAGAATGTCCAATTTTTTGGACTTTTTTTTGGTACCCTTCATCTTTGTGCCAGTTAACATTATTCAATGAAAAATGGGAAAACTGTGGTCTTCTAAAAATGTTTGACAGGTGCATATAAAATGAATGAAGTGCTAAATAAAAGCTCTCTGCTTTTCTTGATGTCTTGTTTTCATCTTAAATTCCTAAAATAGCAGGAATATCAAATTTCACCCTATGTTTAACACCCTTTTGGAAGGCACTGTACATCCAAACATCCCTCTGAGCTTTCACGTGATATAGGTCACACAGTGCATAACACTGTGGGAGGGAGATTCTGGTTTTACGTTCACATGACAAATCACTCTTTAACCTAAAAAGGGTCAAAGGTCATGTGAGAAGCAACCAAATACTGCCACTGCAGTGTTGTTGATATCCGTCAATTCTCACATGCTTTAATTTTAGCACGGAATTACTAAAATACATTTAAAATGTTCCTCACTACTAGAGTGAAATGATTGCTCTTTAGTATAAATGCTATTGGTATTACTAATACTAATAGTATTCAGTGTGAGAATGTGGGCTTGGACACTCACTACAAAGCAGTTTTAATGTCATGAGGGTCCTGCAAGGTGCTACATGCATTATTTAACCCACACACTACCTCACACACACTTGCAAAGAGGAGGTGGTGGTAGGCAGCTTTTGAACAGGGGAGAAATGTGTAACACCAGTGTTTTAAGTGCAAAACAGGAGTGTTTGGTGTATGAACATAGACATAACACTATAGTCACAGGAGCTGAGAGCACTGAAGTGAGTGAAAACATGGAAGCTGTCTGCATCAACAGATAACACAGCTGAATTTGAGAAAAACGCACACACGGAGGAAACAGTAGCTGTGGACGAACCAAAACAATGAGCTGATAAACAGTAAATTGCCCTGTTAGGCTAGAAGAATGTGCACAGTTGGGGTTATTTTTGTGTTTTTTGTCTATGAGCTTCCACTTTAGCGTTTAATGTAATCGGCTGATGCGTTGTTAACATGAAAAGAGAGTCTAGTACCGCTTTAATCCTCTGAGGTCTAACGGGGAAATTATGGCTTAGCTGTGGTAGCATGTTGGCAGGTTGTTAGCTGCCTGTCTACATGCAGAGAGTGTCTGTTGTCAGATGGGGGCAGTGTCAAAAATATGTGGTGCAACCGATCTGTGGGCTACTCTTGTTTGTGCTGCTGCTTGTCCAAGGGAGAGAAGTTATAACATACAGAGAGCTGAAGTGAAACTGAGGATTAAAAACAATGAAACATCACACATTCCTGGTGAACTCCACAGTTGCTGACTTCCCTGTTCTGGCCCACTTGTCAGCCAATCAGCATCATCCACATTCAGAAACGTGCAGCTGGGATTTTGGAGGACTGCACAGGAGCACGTTGGCATTGGTTGAAAACCCCTCTCCATAGGCTCTCTGTAGGCAAATACCTCCACAAACAGGCCCCTTCTTGGATGATAAAACATAGATATGATCCTTCCTATCTGGAGTCTGAAGGTGCACAAAGACACAAATTAAAATTTGCCTCCACGGCATGCGAATGCCTACGACTTCTCCTCCGCCTTTGGCGTTCTACATATGTGGCCGATCTCTAGCCAAATACATAAAACGCAATTAGGCAGAACAGCGACGTCCATCTCGGCCACTGTATTCAAGATGGCGGCTTTCACAAAGTGGCGCCCACTCTTATGTATATTTAATTGATTAATTCTAAGTATACAAGAATACATCAATATGCTGGAAGATGTAATTACATGTCTTTGCATCAGGGAGCAAAGAAAATAATCATTCTAAGTGACACATCAAAAACATTCACATTTTTTTCCACAAAAGTCTGTTTTGACCTTTTCCAAAATATGCGGTTAGGGTAGGGTCTGAGTCAGGGTTAGCACCTATAACGAATCGGACCTCAGAGAGTTAAGGCATAAACGCATTATAAATCTTTTCCAGGCTTATGAACTGATGAATGTTTTTCAAACATTGTTAGTTATTTTATTTTTGCTCATATTGTTTTAGTTTTATTGTATTGCATTTAAAATATTCCATTAGGTTGAGGTCTATAGTGCATTATAATTATAATTTCTCTGCTCTTTGTTGGACCTATTTTGAGTTTCCAGAATTTACTTGGGAAACTTGACATGACCTCTAATAGCTGAAAACAAAGCACACAGGTCTTCACTTCTCTTCATCTGAAAACCTCCAACTGACTATAAATCAGATGTTTAGTTCACACTTAATTAGTTTTAGCCAGTAATTATGTAAAGCCAATAGATTTACAAAACAACATTAATAGAGAATCAAATACCACTCATTCATTCATTGCAAGCTCATTTACATAACTGTAAAGGCAAATTATCGTGGAAAATTACTCCTAATTTATAAAAAAACAAAAGAAACATTCCTAAAAAAAATGCATCAAAAGGAAACTCCCTCTACTTGGTTTAGCCATAGACAATGAAAAAGGTGGATGTAACCACCATGATGTTACCTTTGGTTTCTGCATTGAGTTATATAATATGTTTTTTAATGTTATGTTTTGTTGTGTTTTTTTAGTTGGCCCTTTTAACATGGAAGTCTAGGCAACATGTGGATCCATCTGCTGTGGTGACCCCTTGGGGAATCAGGGAGCAGCCAAAAATACCTAGTCTGTGGGGATGGACTCTGTTTTGGAGCCAGCCTTGAGGAACTGCAGCTTTTACCCCTTCGTCATTGGTTTAGTTTTTCAGCTCCAGGGGTTGTCCCTTGGGCCTAACCCAGTGATATCAAATATGACATCAGACACGGGGGGGTAAACTATCCAAAAACCAAAACAATCTTTTGCATCCTTCAGGCTGTAAATATGTTTTTTTTAAAAAATGTTTTTTATTTGGCCCTTTTAACATGGGAGTCTATGCAACATGTGGATCCATCTGCTGTGGTGACCCCTTGGGGAATAAGGGGGCAGCCGAAAATACCTAGTCTGTGGGGATTGACTCTCTTTTGTAGCCAGCCTCGAGGAACTGCAGCTTTTTATCCCCTTCGTCATTGATTTAGTTTTTCAGCTCCAGAAGTTGCCCCTTGGGTTTAACCCAGTGATGTCCAACATGACATCACCAAGACTATAAAAAGTAGGAAATGGTGTGGGGGGGGACCCTTCTGAAATAGTCCAACATGGAGACTCATAACAAATGAACAAACTATGTTTAAACCTGCAACATAGAAATAACAGATACTTGGCAACATTACACTAGCAATGATAACTTAACACATGTAGAAAATAATATATTGTACTGAGAAAAATGAACATGAACGGGACAAATGGTGAGTAATAATGTGTTCATACCCACTTCAACATAATGTGGAGTTACATGCATGTCCCTACAGGGCTGCTCATAAGATGTAATGAAACTAAAGCAGCAATTAATGAGAGTCAGTGGCAGTAGGGGCAGAGCGGAGCGGCACTTTTTTTGTCTCCAGCCTTGTTGTAGCTTACATTTGACTTTATGGATACCTTTTTGTGTTGTGTTTTTGTGCATTTTGTGTATTTGTATGAGCAAAAGTATATTCAGAGGAGGAGGAATAAGAGGGGTCAGTGTGAGCATTGTGGGTTAAAAAGTAAGAAACACTTGTTGACTTAAAGCTTGAAGTCTGCACCAAGTTTAGTATCCCACAACTTCTACCTAACAATAGATATAGTGTAATGAGTGCTGAAATGTGTGGAAAAATGTTTAATAAAAGAGAAAACAAAAAGTTACACTGCCATCATAAGTATTTCATTGCTGCTTATCCCACTTTATTCACAGGAATTTCTACAGCTACTGTCAACACACAGACATCTCATGGAAATGGGCTTAAGATTTGTGTGCGATGCACAAATCACTGCTTCCAAATGTAGTTATTTTTAGCATCAAGTCAGTGACAATATTGATGCCTTTTTGTTCCCACAGAGACTGCCCAGATGTTTCCTCTTTAATTTTCCAGAAACAAATCAATGGCAATTCCATGTGTGATATGTTGCATTTATCCTGCAAAATCCCACTGAATTATCTCACACAGCATGCAATATGCTGCATAAAACGCAGCATTAGTTATTGCGTGTTTGAAGCTCGGAATCAAACCACCCAGCTGACACTTTTCTTGGCTTTTAGAAAGCTTATCCTACATATGTATAATATTAAGTCAGTGTGACTTGAATCCACTGCCACATTACAATTCCTCCCTATCTCACTGTGGGCTAAATACTCATCCCTTCAACGAAAAGCTCACATCAGTCTCTCAGCACTGAATCACATTCCCTCCTCTGTCTGCCTCCTCCACTGAAAACATCCATTCTCTCTCCAACGCTCTCAGTGTTTTGGGCTCAAGCACTTTATCACTGTAAGCTTGCAAAAATATGTTCAAGCCTTTCGACTTGCACTCCTATGGAATTTCAATCTTGTTGTTGCACATTCTGGACAGTACTTCCTTGATATTGTCATATTGGAATGTCATAGATACAGGGCAGTGACTGAAGAACATTTAAGAACCTAAACTGAGAATAAGCATTTTTTTGTAATTAATAAATAGTGTGTGTGCTAATAGAAATTCTGTTAAACAAGAAAAGCATGAGAAGCAATTGAATTTCAGACTTACCAAAGGTGTCCAGTTTGTTGAACCATTCACACTGGTTTCCTTTGAATCTCTTTATGTTGTTTCCTCCTCTTCTGTTGCATCCAACACCTCATTGTTCCAGTAAAATGTGTTTGATTAATAGTAGTCTTCTGTCACTTCCTCATGTGTGCTCTTACATGCTACATTAGCATTCATATCAGCAACATAGGACTGTAAATATGGGACCATTTCTATGTTTTTATGCACATTTTTAGTTTGTGCATTTAAAAATGATAGAAAACAGAAAAAATAAATAAATTAAAAAAACACTTTGAAACTTGGAAATCCTTTTGGCTGAGGTGCAAAAGTCTTTAGCCACTCCTCATTTCTATATATTTTGCTAGAAAAATGGGAAATCAGTGCAGCGATTTACTGAAACATGTACATATATAAATGGAAATATAGTATATAAGGCAAAAACAGAGTTTGTACAATTTTAATGAGCTTGAAAGTCAATATTTGGTATGACCACCTTTATTCTTCAACACAGTCTGAAATCTCTTAGGCAAGATGTCTTCAGGAATAGTTCTCCAGGCTTCTTGAAGGACATTTAAAGCTCTTCTTTGGATGTTGGCTGCCTTTTGTTCCGTTCACTGTCAAGATGATCCCAGACTGCTTCAATAATATTGAGGTCTCTGGGGAGGCCAATCCAATGACTGATATTGTTCCACTGTGTGTTTTTCTATCCAGTGTGTTTGGGATGGTTGTCATGTTGAAAAATGAAGCTGTTGTCAATCTGATGCTTTCCAGATGATATTGCATAGTGAATCAAAATCTGTACCTTTCTGTGTTCTTAATTCCATCAATTTGGACAAGATCTCCAACACCACTGGAGATCCCAGCCCCAAACCATGACAGAGCCTCCACCGTGTTTTACAGATGGCTGTAGACACTCACTGATGTACCTCTGTTGTACATATTTACAATGATTTGAACCAAAAATTTCAAATTTGGATTCATCACTCCACCTGTTGCCAGTGATTTTCATTCCAGTTCTTGTGTAATTTGGCATACCTCAGCCTTTTCTCCCTGTTTCCCTTCCTTAATAATGACTTCTTGACAGCCAGACTTCCATTGAAAGGATTTCTTATGAGGCTTCGATAAACAACAGATGGATCAACTGAAGGGCCAGATGGATCTCTCAGGTCCTGTGTCAAACCTCTTCTGGCATTTTTTTTTATAGATTCAACTAAAGAAATGGAAACAAATTGTGTTTTTGCATCAGATTGCTAATAACAAAGTTGTCTTTTGTGTGTAGACACAACACTGGTTCATCCATTGAGTTAGGTGCTTGAATGATTCATAGTTCAGTGTTAAGTGGTTTAACAAACAAAAAACATTTATCTAAAAATGGTCAGGTAGGACTGGATGAAAAAGCAGCCAACATTCAAAGGAAAACTTTGAAAGACCCTCAGAAAGCCTGGAGAACTATCGCTCAAGACCACTTTGAAAATTACAAGGTCTTGCTACTTGGCAGAAAAATATCAAGATTTGTAAACTGCTGATGCAAAAAAGAAGGTTAATAAAAATTCCAATAAGAGTATAGTCAAGATATCACTTTCCGAATAATACTTACTCTTACTACTACTACTACTAATCATAATAATAATAAAAAAAAAAAATAATAATACTGCTAAAAGGATTCAAGACATTTGTTACAAATATATAAAAAAATATAGACTTTACAGTCACCTAATGATGTATCCATGCAGAGTAAAAACTCTGATCAGTGATTAAAGTGTGCTGGAATGATTGAGAACCTTCAGTTAATGACATCATTTTTCATGTGCTACTGCAGCCTTGTGGTCCTTCCACTTGATGCTGCAGAGACAGTTAAGTCACTACATACTCCACTACAGTAATTTCACGTTATTCAAAGGTTACACTGGACAGCACACCAAACTGGGTAGTTTGCAGTATTTTGGTACAGTTCATAGTGATGCACTATGTTGGATTGGTGCAGAGTAGACTGTGTTATCCATGCTCACTGCTAGGTTAGGTCCTAGGTAGCAGCAGAGACATAAGAGAGAGACATGGAACTCAAAAAATTTTGAATTGAAATTTATTACAAAATTTTGGGGTAAAAGTGTAATTGCAGGGTAAGAAGGTTTTAAAACCTTATTTGTAGGAAAACTTCTTTTTTTTTTATATCTACATTATTTTTTTTCTGCCCTATTGACCTCTGAAATTAAAATGAATCTTAATATAATGATCGTAGCATATGTATGTATATGTCTGCATGTGCCCTATCTCAGGTGGGCCAATCTCAACGAAACTTTGCACAAACATCGTCACACATACAGCGATTATTAACATGTATATGTTTTTAAAAAACATTTTTTATAAATCATAATTCGGATTAGATTTTTGTATTCATCATCCCCCTGCGAATGCAATCTTATGTTTACTATTTGTTTTTGTTTCACATCTCATGTTCAACGTACGTCGCCTGTACATAACTTCACGGTCACCAAAATTTGTATCAACGATGGAATTTTGTTCCATTCACCACTAAATTGAATACATGAATGAAGAATATGAAAAAACACTGCAGGCTAGTTTAGATAATGCTTCAAAATAACTGCCTGAATAAGTGTCCATATACATTTCAGTGAGGCTGTTGAGTACTAGGATTTGCAGGAGTCATCAATTTTAATTGAACTCAAATGATTTTTACCAAATTCCACCTCTATACTGGTTAAGGGACGGACAGCAGCCATGATAACTCATCGGCTTATATATTTTAGAATGTAGTGCCTAAATCCACAAACAGCAAACCTCAGAACCAGCAGGACAGCACAGCACAGGTCGGCTGACCACAGCCTGTACACAAAGAAAACAAATGCACTGGAACCCATAGCAGAAACTGTTAAATGACTTATTTCAAAGTGAGTCATTTTTCCCTGCTGCACTGCTTCACCGGAACTTAGAGTAGCAAACTCTCACACTGTAAACTACTGAGGCACAATGGCACCGACACTCTAGGTTCAAACCCCAGAAATGTCATTAATTTTTGCATGTAGACTTTTTATGACAGAAGCTTTTATTATTTTTACAGAATTTCCTGCAGTTTGGTTTCAAAAAAGGGAGCCGACACAAAGCAGGTCTGCAGGAGGTGGGAATCACCCAGATTTTTGAAAAGACAAAGCCTTGGACAGAACCGCAAAAACGTGGCAGATCAACTCCAGAGTTAAGAGGCCAACATTAATAAAATCATGCTAATTAAATAGTGGGAACAATTTGCTAAATGGTCCCACTGTTTCAAAGGTGATCACATTAATGTTCCTGTTTCAGCTACGACCCACACATCCATTAAACTCCTCTGTCATTTGAATTATGAATAGTCAGGAAATTACTACATTTATATTGGGCTCAGAGGAAATTAAATGCCTCTGTGGTGGTGGACTATATTTGCGTATCTTAGTATTGCCTGATTGAGGGAGCTAGGAATCTGTATTTAATAAAATTAAATGCTAGAAATTCCTACTAGCCCAGCCTTTTCTTACTACTAATGCTACTACTACTATTTGAACGTGTCTGTTGAGTTACAAAAATAACTAATATAATAGACAGAACAGGATAGGACTGGCATAAAATGAAATACTGGCTACAAGTCATAATCAACCAATCAGAAAAATATCAGAACAGATCCAAGACAGACAGACAGCCACTTGGAGTATCATGATTGTGATGGCAGTGTACAGTCTACCACCCATGAGATGGTAATGAGCTTGAAGATATTTCCAGTCCTCTGCATATCAACTGGAGATTGGAAACAAGCGGGTGAGCAAATGTTTCTAATGGTTCAAACAAATTATAACGCTGCCGGGTGGTCAACAAATGAAATGTAAATCAGAAACTTGCCAATAAGGGATTTTCGTGCACAAAAGTCTGTCTAGTTTACTCAGAATGGGGCAAAATACAACCCCCCCCCAAAAAAACAATTAAAAAAACCCTCCTATTGAGCTGGAGTTCTGAATACCGAAACGCCTTGATGATGATTGAGATGAGGATGGCTATTAGGAACTGAGAGACTAATAATAACTCAAATAACCACTCTTTGCAACTGTGATGAGCAGGAAAGCATTTCAGACTGCACAACATGACCAACCTTGAGGCAGATGGGCTGCAACAGCAGAACACAATGTTAAACTTCTCTCCTGTCAGCCAAGGACAGAAATCTGAGGGTAGTGATGGTGGTGGTGGAGGGGAATGTTGCCTTGGTACACCACATCCCCTTAGCACCAATCAGTCATGGTCTGGATGCCACAGTCAAGCTGAATATTGTTGCTAACCACGTCCACTTCTTTATGCCCACAGTTTGCCATATTCTAGTGGCTACTTCCAGCAAGAACAAGTCTGGAAACTGGGAGCATGAATGCGCAGAAGGAAAATCTGCAGAAATGATGTGTTGCAGTCGTGTCAGTGTGGAGCATCTAAAAGGAATTCTTTCAACATCTTGTGGAATCCCTGAAGCCAAGAACTGAGGCTATATTGAGAGCAAAACGAAGCTCAACCCATTATTAGCATGGTGTTTCTAATAAGATGTTCAGTGAGCTGTACATAATATAGATGTGTAGGTGCATGTATTTATAAAAATTACAGCCCTGTATGGTCAATCTAGAAGCATCAAATCACTTCAGAAAGCATGAAGCTGTTGTAAAAGGCTCCTCGAGTTCTTACTGCCATTAATGCTGGATGTTCATATCAAATGTCTTTTCAAACAAAAAGTGCACAAGACAAAAAAAAAACGGTTTAAAGGGGTTTTGCTATTTTTCCTAGTAGCCACAGAAAGGGCTTGTACTGTAAGAGGATTTCTGAAAAGGCGATTTGTTGACTCACTAAGAGGTCATTGGTCACCCTTAAATCCTTCTGATGTAACACTACATTTTATTTTTCACCAAAACTGCCTCTTTGAATTCATGCCAGAGTAATAGTAAAACATATCTGACCAGAGAAAGCAGCCAAATATGATCAAAGCAAAGAGAAAACAAATGCATCATTCTTTCATTCACTGGTGTGGGTAGGACAAGACACTCCTCAACTCAGTTAAGGCAATGATTTGTTTCTGCTAATATTGTAACTGAAGTGAGGTCCTGGTTGGACACTTAAGTGCTCATTGTCTGGAGCTGCTTTTATCTTGATCAAACATTTATAACGTGAAAATACACATATTTTATATCCATTGGTGGTAATTGAAAAAGTATATTTTTGTTAAACATTAAAATTTCTTGTTACCCAATAAACAAAGAAAAAGAATGATGTTAAAGCCTTGACTATACTCCATTCCCGACACGGACACAGACAGCTGGCGACACTACAGATGAGTAGTTATTCCCGTTATACTTCTTGGAAGTCTTCTTGAAGTCAGCCGCCTGGGGTGCACGTGTAGTTGGTGCACTGCAATGTAAATTCTCTGTGGACAAGTCTGTCACAAAAAACAAACAGGCGTATTGATGTCTGCATGGACCACGCTCTCCGTCTGATGATGAAATTTACATCACTCAGACCCAAGCGGACCCTAGTGATCTCGCAGGCACACAAAATATAATTAATAATAATAAAAATAATAATAATAATAGTGATGCATGAATGGTTCTACCTTGCTAAGGAGCAAAACAAATCCTGTTTTGCTCAACTCAGAAGTGATGTCACTCCCAGCTCCGATATTCAACTTCTGAGGCAAATGGAATGCAGCATTACTGCTGCTATGAGGTGCTAAACTTGAGACGACTTGGCTAATGCTGGCTCGGGTCTTCACACCAACTTTGCTGTCTTGTTGTCATCTTTTTCTCTGCCTGGGTGAATGCAGCTTTGGAGGGTATGTTTTGACCACTGCTGGACCTCAATCTGTGTTTTTTTAATATCCATGTAACCATATTTGGACACTGAGCAAACACTACTACAATGCAGCTGGGCTACATGATGAGCTTGAGCAATTTCAGTTATTTTACTAAGTGCAGGTTAGACTAACAATTAGGCAATGTGCTTAGCAAAACTCACTCAGAACTAACAATTTAGTGACAAAATATTTTTAATTTGAATTTTGAGCCTGATGAAAATCATCACAATAAAACTGGAAAAAAATGGAGAAACTACATATTCAGACAGCTGTACACTAACATGTATACCTGAACAAGCTTTAACCCTCTTGGCACATTGAAATTTTTCCACATACCTATAAAAATGAAACAAAGGCGGATTGTGGAATGTGGGTCACAGTAGGCTTGGGGGTTGTATTGGCAAACTTCCTTCTGATGTCTGTGACAGTGATCCGAGCTGACATGTGCTTCATTGCCGAGCCCAAACTCTGTTCCTGTCTGAACCAATAAGGATCAGTTCCTCAGTGAATCTGTTTAGCTGCAGGTCAGTGTAACAAGGTGGAGGGAAGTCCATTTTTAACAGGACGAATGGAGATCAAGTTGACAAGTGTCCAGCCTGCCAAACTGGTTGCACCAGCTCTGGGTAAATGCGTTTGGACCTGAACGCTAGTGCCCCTTTGGGAAGTGTGTTTTGATATGGTGCTCAAATTATTCTAACATAAACATAGAGGTCCTGTAGTTTTCACAACTGAATATTACAAAAAAACCCAAACATTTTCTCTCATTCTTCTAGTGATATTTGTTCATGATGGTAATTTATATAACTGATCAATATCAATAAAATTTTTGTACAAGCGGTGGGAGCACTGAAAACTAGCTCTTGTAAGATCATTTGGGTGATTTTACAATCCATTTCAATGGCAATGTTATATTCATGGTGGATAGTTAAAAAAATCCACATTGGTGCTGCATAACCCACAAACTACTTCCTTGACAAAACCTGGTACCCACAATACCCACAATGCAACTCAACCACAAATGGCTCAGTTTGGCTGTAGTGGCAAATCTCATGAGCTTAGTTGTTCACATCACATTTGCTGATTTTTTTTTTTTCATTTTCAAACATGAGACATCACATGAGGCAGAATATCAGATTTCACATAGATGCTACACAAAAGGTATTATACAAACTTAGTATGTGGTAGTACTACACAATACCTTAGGACTGCGGACATACAGTTAGGTCCATAAGTATTTGTACAATGCCACATTTTTTTTCTTTTTTTCTAGCTTTACTTCCACAAAGAACACCACCACCAAGAATTTTAAATCAAACAATCACAAAGTGATTGAAATGCAGAATTCCAGCTTTAGTTCAAGGATTTTAAGAAGTCCCCTATTTTTGGATGCTCAAAAGTAATTGGAGAATTGACTGACAAGCAGTTTCATGGCTAGGTGAAGCCTGTTCACTGATTATTCCATGACAAACT
Source organism: Heterochromis multidens (assembly GCA_015108495.1). Lineage (NCBI taxonomy): Eukaryota > Metazoa > Chordata > Actinopteri > Cichliformes > Cichlidae > Heterochromis > Heterochromis multidens. Next base: position 12,385 of record VUQS01042893.1, read on the forward strand.
AAGCTAAGATCAAAGATCTGGGGTTGATTCCAAGTGTTTGAATTTGGTAGCTGTTCACTGGAACTCTCAATCAAGAGATATTGAGCTAAGATTAAGAAGCCATCATTAGGCCAAAAAACCAAATAAAATCTATCAGAGATAACAAAAACATTAGGAATGGCCCAGTCAACAATCTGGCACCTTATTAAAAAGAAGGAATGTACTGGCAAGCTCAGCAACACCAAATGGCCAAAAAGATTACAGAAGACAACTAAAGTAGACTGTAGAACTCTTTCCTTGGTTAAGAAAACATCTTCACAACATCCGACCAAGTCAGGAACACTCATGAGGAGATAGGTGTATCGCTGTCAAAATCTACAATCAAGAGATGCCTTTATGAATGGAAATACTGAGGATTTACAACAAGGTGCAAACCACTGGTTACACTCAAGAACAAGAAGGCCAGATTAGATTTAGCCAGAAAACATCTAAAAGAGCCTGCACAGTTCTGAAAAAAATCTCTGAACAGAAAAAACAAAAATAACTTGTGTCAGAATGATGGGATGAGAAAAGTCTGGAAAAGGAAACAGTCTGTCCTGTGCACATCAATCGCTGTCTGGTTCGGCTCAGCCACGAAGCAGGACAGGGCCAGACTGCAACGGACAATCAGGTCTGCAGAGAGGATCATCGGTGCTGATCTTCCCTCCATCCAGGACCTGTACAGGTCCAGGGTTAAGAAACTGGCAGAAAACATCTCTGCAAACCCCTCACATCCTGGACATAAACTGTTCAAACTGCTGCCTTCAGGCAGGCGCTACAGAGCGCCATTTACAAAAACCAGCCGCCACAGAGACAGTTTCTTCCCCC
>VUQS01042896.1:5345-17480 GCA_015108495.1 Heterochromis multidens
ATCATTGGAAAAACAGAAAAAAAAAAAAAGAAACATAAAAAAAAAAAAATAAAATATAAACCTGCGCAAAAAAAAAAAACAAAAAAAAAAAGGAAAAAAAAAAGAGAAAAAAAACAGAAAAAAAAAAAAAAAAAAAAAAAAAAAAAAAATAAAAAATAAAAAAAAAAAAAAAAAAAAAAACCTGCGCAAAAAAAAAAAACAAAAAAAAATCACAGAAAAAGAGAAAAAAATTACATAAAAAAGGATATAATAACTGGGCAAATGATGGATACACAACAACATATAAAGATGTTGATTGTTGGATAAGGGTGCTTACCTTGAGATTGTCTCTTAGACCCTAGTTGTGTTGTACTCTGATTCATGTTTGCTCAAAGAGCCAATGAGGCAGAACCTGAAATATCATGGCTCTTTCATTTAATATCAAACTGCTTTTGCATAGAGAGGTCAAAATGCATAATGAGCTACATAACAGCAATAAACGTCATTAGTGCTTTGATGGCATCTAAGAGCCTTGCATGCAGACTTGGTAGAAAATTAATCCAGTCAGGAACACTCTGGAAAGAGCACATAGAAAGTGTATGCAGGAAAATGTTTTTCCTCCAAAAACATTTACTCTGATACCTTCACATAGTAATTTGTAAACATATACAGTTGCTTTTCAAGCAGTCAAGGTACAAGTACAGAGTAAAATCTTTTTTCTATAGAAAATCTCATTCATGCCAAAAATGCTGTGCTACTGGATAGAGATTACAAGTTATGTATTTTTCAGTTATCACAGTTAGAAATACAAATGTGTATTTTATAGCAAACTGCATTCATGCCAATGGATGTCAGTGAATTAGATATCTCTGTGAGGCACCGTTTCAAGCCCTTGTGGAAAACTGTCAAACCCAGACTATTACAGAATTATCATCTGCTAAAATGAGGTCTGTATTTGCTTAAAGATCTCTGACAAACCTCAAAGCACAGTAGTTTATAGTAGGAAAGCTATGACTCAGCATTCATAAAAAGCTAGCTGGGAGAGGTGTTTGACATGCAAGACGAGACATATTTGTCTTTAGTATTGCAGCCCTTTGAGATTTTTTTTTAATGGTAGAAAAAGGGGGAAATAACAAGGATCAATGCAAAAATAAAGGTTATTGTAATATTAAAATAATGAAAAAAATAGAGGAAGCTAAAATAAGAGGAATGCAAAAATAAATGTAAATATCCCACACACATTTCAAACATCCCCATAGTTAACTCTGGGGTTGTTGCTCTTCCCTGATCAGAAATCTATGGATACTGACCGCTGTACTGCCTTTTCGTGGCGTGAAAGCCGGTGGCTGGTGGTGGGAACTTCTTCCAGGTCGTCGTCCAGGTCGCATCCATTGTCTGCTGCCTCTTGTGAGTAGCTGTGCTTCATGACCAAGATGCTCCTGCGGTTTCCTGTGGCCGGCAACAACGGCCGCACTGCCATGGGAGGCTGCGGAAGGTCTGTGAGCAGAGTGGCAGCTGCAGCATCACGGGAGCTCAAGTTGCTGCGGCTCCCTCGTCCACTGAGTGACAGCTGGGATATGTGTGCAGAGCCGGGGTTGGAGGTGGAGCCACAGTGGTGATCATGGACGCAGCGCGAGGAGGCACGGCGAAGGGCGTGGTAATTCTCAAAGTCTTCCGCTAGGTCGACTAAATCTGCTGAGGCCGCTGTGGGTGTGGTGGCACTCCGTAACGTACACAGCTCATAGTGAGGGGGCTCAAAGACCTCCTGGAACATGGTGGGGTCAAAGTCCTCACGACGCAAGATATACTTTTTACGTGGCTGCTTAATCTGGACAATGACAGAGATGATGAGGAGAATGAAGACAATGCAACAGGTGACGCCAATTATGGTCCCATTAGTGTTGTTCAGGTTGTCCAGGATGTTGGCTTTCCTCTTTTCTATAGTGTAGAAGAAAAACAGCAGACCAGAAAGGGTAATGTTTATGAGAATACAATATAATCCTGAGAGATGTCTTGTAAGGCTTATTAAGCTCATCATCACAATGGGAAAGCAGAACTTAGATTACGTAGCGTAATCAGTTAATTTATCAAGATAAACCCCTCCAGGAAACAGTAATTATACAGTGTTAACACTAAGAACCTGATTAAACTTGGTTTTAAAATCCATCTTGGGCAATTAGACCACAAGTGGACAACACTCGTTATAAGTTAAAGCAACCACCAAGACACACTGTGATTCGATCATTTAACCACTTCACACATTTGGCCACATATCTTTTGTAGGCCACATATTTACATGTTTGGTCCTTGAGGAAAAAAAAGTGTTGTTTCCTTTTCATTTTGTCCTATACCCTTTCACAAATGACTTTGTCCTGCCAGTCTCAACAGCTAGAACAGCCCGTACATCTATATTGATTCTTGAAGCACTTTGTTTTCTTTGCAAGCCAATCCTAGCAAATGCTGCACTTGACTGTTGACAGGTGGATGAAATAACGGTCAAATAACTTGCTAGGAGTAGTCATGCAGAGAGTACAGAAATCTTAAATGGTTAGATGGACACTTTGGGGACATGTGATTGGTGCTGGTAGCATTTTAAAACTAAGAGTAAATGTGTTGAAAGACAAACATTTAATGCTTTTTTAAGCCTTTCTAAGAGCAGGGAAATGAAGTTTAATCTAAGTTAGTTAGCATGCTTTGCTTCTTTGCTGTAATACAGCACAAGCCTTGCTAACCAGGATTATTTCCATCACTATGAGGATTTCATACTAGTTATTTTGTGGGGTGACATTGTGAGCTTACACAGCTCTGTCCCGCTCTGTAGGATTTTCTGATTACATTATCCACTTCTAACTATCAAGTTCAACCAAACTTAATCATTAACCAGGTCAGCAGACATTTGCAAGAGGTAAAGGTAAAATCTTCCACTCTAAATAATGTTTTACTTTATATTTATAGCACAATATCCATTATCATGGCCATCCAGTGCATATTTATGAAAATTTTAGTGTTTTTATTGTAAGACTAGCCAACTTAAAACATTAAAACATCAGTTAGATGATGAGATTTACATTTTCAACCAACTAATGAAGCTTATTAGTGGGAATTAATTGCCTTACTAGATAGCAACATAAAACCTGCCACTTACAGTGAAATTTAAAGCCTGCTTTTGTTTGAATTTAAGGGCCAATTATATAAAATATTAGTAGAATTTCTAAATGGAAATGAGTTGGTGGGATGAGCAAATGGTCATGTATGTCCTTAAAAAGAGCAAAAAGGAAAATGAACTGTAGCAAAGAAATTGTGCAAATGGTCCTTAACTTGTACAAGTATAAGTGCAGACTTCCATGAGTTATCAAACAGATGGACATAAATGTCATACAGGGTCACAGCTTTAGTCTATTTATTACACAGGTCTCTACAAAGAGTAGCGCACACACACACACACACACACACACACACACACAGAGTATAGAGAGCCAATCAGTGGGAAGATCTGTGACATTTAAATGCTGGATGAACTTGTAGCACAGTGCACTGAGCTTCAGTGACAGCAAATGGTTCCATTCAGACATGTAAAGGAGAAAGAAATGAAACTTGACATTTTACTGCTAATGAGGACAAATGTGGGGCCAATACACTATCAGAGCAGAGAGAAGGAGGAACTCAGAGTAAGAGTCTGAGAGACAAGGCCTCTTCTTGCTGAGTTCTGCACAATTTCAAACTCAAACTTAGGCTGGAGAGGTATCTGGTAGTCTGAGTGAGTAATAGGTCATGCAGGATTTACCTAATTGATAAAATTTATCAGCGGTTCTGCTTAAAGCTTCAGAGAGTTAGAGTGCACATTCAGAATACACAAGCATCTTTTCTGTGCAACGTTTCGATCTGAGGAAGAAAATATATATAAATAATATAGCAAGAACACACCTTACTTGCAAACCAGGCGCAACAGTGTAATAGACAGTAAAAAAAACACATTGCATGTATTGAATAAGAAGGATGCTGCATTATAGATTTAATATATATTTAGAGAGCAGCGAAAGGTCACAAAAGGTTAACAGAAAACTAATGAATAGGTAAAATAATGCTGAGAAACCCCCCTCCAAAAACTAGCCAATCCTTACTCCTCTCTCCTAATTTACTGAATAACAGCTAAGACATTGCAATGAGAAAATCTCCTCATTATAAATTATGAAGTGCCAGTCACAAGATGCTTGGAATCAATGTATGGATCTGGTGGCATTAAAATTCTGAGAAGAGGGAAGGACTGAACTAAAGAGGAAATGAAGAAATGGGCAGCATCTCAAAATACAGGACTACAAAGGACAAAGGACAAAGGACAGTGGAGCAAGACTAGAGTCTGGTTCTTTGGCATTAGCTTAGATCAGTTTGAGGGTGGGTTCAAATTTTTGCGAGGGAGGACAGGGAGGAGAAAGAAGGGGGTTACATGCAGCAAGAAGTGGCAGGTTTCTCTCTGTGTCGCTCTCCATGGTGCTGAAACATTTAAACTTGCCCTCTCTTTGTATGGTGCTGCAACTAGCTGTTGGAAATCTGCTAAAGCTGTGCCATGAGCTGTCAAGGGGTCAAATAACTACATGTAACATCTCACCTTTACACTGGTTCTCATCCCAGGGATAGACACAGTTCTGCATGCCATTACACACAAGTGTGTTATTTATGCACATGTTACTGTGACAGAAGAAGGCATCTGCATCACATGGAGCTGGAAAAGGGAGAGAGCACAATAAGTAATTAAGACATTAGAGAAGTTTATTTATATTAGAAACACTCAGTTCATAGAAAGAGTTCAGAAAGAAGTTAAATGCAATATTTAGTACATTTACCATCTTTAAAAACAGCAAATTCAAAGGACTCTTATATATGCTACTGTACTAGTCAGCATTAGAAGTCCAGCAGAAGAGAACCTCCAGTGTGCCAGATTTTCAAAAAATATATCTGGATGGACATTACTCAGTTCGATTTCCCCTGAACCCATCTGTTCTTCATGAATTTTCATTCTCACCCTCCTCGTCAAACATTTGCAGAGACAATTTGTGGATATGAATAAATTTCTTGTAATATGTGTGTATGTGTGTGGGGTGTCTAGAGAGAAAACCATGACATTTTACAATCATTTACACACACACCCAAAACAAATCCTTTCTATTTATACCGGATGTTGTTTATTTGTTTATCGTGACACCTGCCCTCATGGTGTGACCTGTCAGAGACACAGCATTCATGTATTATGTCTCAGCACAGTGTGAGGCAGAGGAGCCATCCATCAGAAGGGCATGGCCATAAAATTAATGTGCTAATGTCACAGGCTATTATACACTGTACATTCATGTGAAAAAGAAAGCTTTCACATCACTATATGCAGTCCTGTGAAAAGCTAAGTACACCCTTACTACTTCCCTAGGAATTAAGAGGGTAAGTAGTAGCCAGGTGCTGCTAATCAAATGCACTTGATTAATTGATCATCAGCAAATGTGAGCACCTCTAAAAAAGCAGAGGATTTGGAAATTTGCTGATCTGTAACATTCAGTTGGGTGTTGACATCTTCCCAGGGGTGGGCATCTTGGCAAATACACCCCAAGATCAGATTGTGCAATGCTCAGAGAAATTGCAAAAAACCAAAGAGCTACATCTCAGACTCTGCAGGGCTCAGTTAGTATGTTAAATGTTAAAGTTCATTACAGTAGGGTAAGAAAAAGACTGAACAATTACAATGCATCCAGAAAGTATTCACAGCGCTTCACTTGCTCCACATTTTGTCATGTTACAGCCTTATTCCAAAATGGATTCATTTTTCACCTCAAAATTCTTCACACAATACTCGATAATGACAAAGTGAAAAAAGTTAGCTTGGAATTCTAGCAAATTTATTAAAAATAAAAAACAAAAATATAATATGTACATAAGTATTCACAGCCTTTGCCATGACACTCAAAGTTGAGCTCAGGTGCATCCTGTTTCCAGCAATCATCTGTCAGATGTTTCTACAACTTGATTGGAGTCCACCTGTGGTAAATTCAGTTGATTGGACATGATTTGGAAAGGCACACACCTGTGTATATAAAGGTCCATAGTTTACAGTCCAAAGGAATTGTCTGTAGACCTCAGAGACAGGAGTGTATGGAGGCACAAATCTGGGGAATGTACAGAAAAATTTCTGCAGCATTGAAGGTCCCAATGAGCACACTGGTCTCCATCAGGCTTGTATGATAGAGTGGCCAGATGGAAGCCCCCCCGCGACCCTGAATTGGATAAGCGGAAGAGAATGGATGGATGGATGGATGATGCCCTGTATTCTTGTTTCTTAAATAGAAGTGCTGATATTATCAACAATAGTACAGCAGTCTACAGAAGAATCTACTAATAATCTACTTTTAGTGTAGTGGAAATCACAAATAGACAATAATGTGTGTTTAAATAACTGATGTCATTGTTTATCACCTGGCCCTCCAGTCATTTTGCAAAAGTGGCCCTAAAGTAAATGAAGCTGAGTATGTCTGCTCCATGCACATGGCTTTATGTGAAAAGGATGCAGAAACAGAAGTAATTTGAGATCACTTTCAGTTACTCTGTGTTTCAAAAGATACTGACATGTGAACAGAATGGATGGCTCTGTTTAGCTGCTGGCTGTTTGGTTGTGGAGGAGCTGTCCTTCCCCTGTTTCTTGCATGTCTCCGATTGTCTCTCTTTATCTCTTACCTTCTCTCCACTCACACACAACACTGGCACTGGTACTAAAGCAGCTTGCCAGTGGTATGGCAGAACTGGGGACTATTTGACAGTGTTACCACTGTGATGTATGGCTGTTTTCATCCCAGCTCTCATCCCAAGTGAATAATAACACACCAAATTAGAGTGACTTATCTGTATCTCTCTCTGTAACCCATCCTGTCTGGGCCTTTGCCAGCATTTCCTGAGTCATATTGGCTCTCTGCGTGTCTTCTAATACTCCTCTTTTCATTTTCTCCCCCCAACCTCTGTCTATTTTTCTAATCCTTTATGTCATGTAGTACAGTCTACACCAAAGCTGTAACCGTTTGTTTTTACTAACAGCCACCAGAGGGAGCCCACACCTTCTCATTGCCACTCAAGGCAGGGTGAGACCAGATGTTATAAAGAGCGTGATCTGCACTAATCTCCTGCAAAATTAATTTCAAGACATTCTGTAATAAAAGTGCCCTTTTGCCCACACAGAAATGTTCACAGTCACTGCTGGAAGCATAAATTAACTCATAAATGAGTGGCTGATGAAAATAGTCTGGGTGTCTCTGCAGAGCGGGGCTCTAACAGCAAAGAGGAATCTGCAGTGAAATGCAATAAGCAACACCTGGTTACCATGAATTTTTAAATTCAAACTACTGTAGATCTCTGCTTCGTGTGGTTTTGATTTAGAGCGTAGTTATGCTATTTCTATGAGATGGGAATGATGTGTCTGTCTGTATTTTGCACTCAGTGTTGTTTTCTTTTTGCAATAAATATTTTTTTTGGCATGTGCTAACACCTGCAATAATGCAGTCTCTCACTTGCTGTGATTTGGGACAGTCAACACCTACCTGAGTCTTTTTTTTTACCTAAAGAGTTATTTTTTGTCACTCCAGAGACTTTTCCATGCTTCATTTTTATTTCCTGCCATGATTATCTAAATTTCAATACTGCTGATAATAAATACAGTAACTCTACCCAGTAGAGTGCATTTGGTAGTGATTTTTTACGATGTACAGTGCTACAGTCTCCACATAATCTTCCCAAAGCATTCTTCCTAACTGCAAAGCAACCAAAGTGCCTACAGATGATATAATCTAATCTAAGACCAAGCATGCTGACAGACATTAGCATATCGTGTTGGTCTCAAATGCTTTCATGCATACAGTAAAGAAGCTTTCCTAGAAGCAAAAAGTGACATGTGTAGTGAAGCCAGAGCAAATTTCTATCTGCAACCCCGGAGACGTGTTGCAGATGAGCCGTAACAATGCTGACAGCTGAGATGTCACAAGCGCACATTTATCACCTAAGACATAATTGGTTCTTGGGTAGGGGTAGGTATCACTTTCTTGTGCTTCACATTTGTAACCGTATACTCCAGGCCTCCATAGCAGGGCTGTTTATGTGTTTCTGTGTGTAAGAGAGAGAGGATGGAAACAGTAAAGTTCAGCACCAGTGTCAGCAGGTGTAAACCCTTCACAGATGGTAAAGCTGAATGTTTGTGTTTGAGAACACTGCGTTTCCCACATGAGCAGTTTGCTGGGTGTCAGCAGCTCTGAATGGTTCTCTAAGAGCTGCTGGTTCCACTGGGAACCAACGGCTGGGAACAAACATCCAATGGCTTAGGATCTGATATGGCTGGGGAGCACTTATGGTAAGAACTGGCCTATAAGCAGCTGCATGCATGTGCAGCAGAGTCACTCACCTGCAGTGATTACACAGTGCATAAAATCTATTTAGATATACAACATTGATTTGTTTTTCTTCATACCAGCTGGTTTTGGCTGCTCTGAACTCTTTTTGCTTTGATTCTGGAATTTGATTTGGATTATAACAACATTTAACCCTTTTCAGGTTTTTAAAATATATTCCATATAAGGTATCCCTACTAAGACTGATTAAATTTGGTAAAAATAGGCTCGTTCTTCTCACTAGTATAATATTTAATACAACAAAATAAGTGAGAATTTTTTTCTTTTTTTTGTGATGAAAGCAAAATACTTCAGTGCAACAAAAAACATAATTTTATTTGTTAATACTAAATATAAATTCCAAAAACAATATTTTCAGTTCTTTTTAGGCTACATTGGGTTGTTTAGGGGGGATATTTTTCTCTGAAAACTTGATGAAATAAATGTTCACTTACTGACTCATTTAAATAGGTGGAATATTTGAATATTATGACAATTCAAAAATTATGATTTTTATTTTAACAACAAAAATGTAAAAAACCCTGCAATATTTTGTTTATGTAACTGAAACAACAGACACAAGTGCATCTATCCAGTAAAGGTTCCTAACAATAGCAAATACAGTGCTTCTCAAATTTATTAGACCACCTGTCATAAAAACAAGAAAACACAAACATTTTAGAAATCTGTTAAAAACTTGTTTAAAAATAAAAATTATATTGCTATTTATTAGGGAAATAACAAACTGAATTCATGTTTTTATGCCCAAATTTGAGCCGGCACACTTTAATTAATCAAGCATAACATTTATCCATCCACTAAAACGAATTTTCTGTTCAGGAATGCAAAGAAGTAACTGTAATTTGGCATCTTAATAAAAAAAATAATACTGTGCTTTACTATTTTTTTGTGCTTTTTTTGTAAAACAGTAAATTTGAAAATTCATGGATAACAACAACAATAATTATATTTTAAAATTAAAAATATCATTTTAATTAAAGAACTTGCACACACTGGTGGATTAAGCATTACAGAAACAAAAACAAATTATTTTGGCAACTGCCAATACTGTTAAATTTAGGGATGCTGTGGCATAAACCTTACATTGGGTGGTGGTCTAATAAATTTGTTAAGCATTGTATGTTTAATATACAGTACAGTGTTTTTTTCTTTTTTTATTACATGCTAAAAGTAATTTCTTATATTTTCAAAAAGTAAAAACATTTAAATCTTTTGCATCACTTACCTAATACCAACTATGTGTGTGTGTGTGTGTATATATATATATATATATATATATATATATATATATATATATTCGGTTTAATTATTAAAGCAGATAGATCTGTATTGAGAACAGATAAAGAGGGTAGAATAAGTAAAGTGTGAATTACTTGTTTGTGTTTTCTACAGCTCTGGTACATTAGTGCATTCACTGTTGACAGGGTTGCTGCAGTGCTGCTGAGCTGTGGTGGATGCTGCTCTAAAGGCTGAGGTCTGGCCGGGGATCGCCTGAGTGACTTAGGCAGAGGCGTTGCCCCGGCAACAGCACATCCTGGCTCTGCTTGGTGAAAAGGCCTCACAAAGGGGACACTGACTTCACAACATAAACAACTCTGCTGCTATTGCTGTTGCTTACTGATTAAGCTAAGCACTAGCCACTACAAATATATACAGCCAATGTAGACAAGGTGAAGTGTGTAAAATCATAAACAGATTACACTTCAGCCTTTCATGATTCATTTGGCTTTAAATAACCTCTTGTTTTATGTGCCTTTATGAGTTAATACGTCTTGTCAAAAATGATAATCTCAGTGGTTCCAGTCCTTTTGAAATTTCAGTGAAAAATTAATTTAACATGCAGTAATTCTTGCATTTAAATAATTCTAAAATAATTTTTTAACAATACGTTTTTTTCTTATCCTGTTTGCACTCAGAAGGAAGCCCCATTCAATTTCTTAAAATGTTCAGTAGTGTACAGCTCTGTGGATGTATTTGCTTGTGTCCTTGTCTTTAAAAAGGCACTGACTGACACTGACATAGTGTAGACTAAAGGGCCTCAGACTCTCTTCATTCATGTCACTAGTACAAAGAATGGCCTCTCCAAATGACTATCTCCATCAATGAGAATCCAGTGAATGAGAAATACAAAGACTTTGAGTGTGTTTGTGTAAATTTCAATCTTGCCCAGACTTTTTGGCTCAAAGAAAATGGGTGGATGTGAACATATTATAGCTTTGGCACAGGCACAATCTCTACATATTTTAAACAAAAGAGTTAGCTGGTGCAGATGCTCCACCTCCACCTGTGTTAATGCAGCAGAGCTGAACTCAAATCCACCTGTGCTGTCATCTTCACATTTAACCACAGGCAAGATTTCCTGTGATAGAAATCATGTTTTTTGGTTTCCTGCTTGCTCCTGTTTACATCGTTATAAATCTAAATGGAAACTTATTATAGCCCCTTTCCGACGACAAAAGACTCCATTGTGAAGTATTTTCATTGTAAAGTCTACATAGACCAAACATGATATGGTACACAAGTTTATTAGTTATGATGCACATTGTGGTTTACAATAAATGTATAAGATTGCTGCTTTTACTTTGGCATCAGCGTGACTTTCATTAAGCAAAGACCTGATGAAGAAAGCAGTAAACATCAGCTTACGTTCTTGGTAGGTTGTGAAAAGGATGCGGAAGCGACTTTTGCGGCTGGCCTCGTCTGCCCACATTCTGATGACTCCCAGCGTGGAAACCAGCATGATGTCGTTGGCCACCGTGGAGCAGAACTTGCTCTTAAGGTCTTCCACTGAACTGAGACAGGACGGGATGAGATAAGCATGCATATTTTATTAACCAGTAACACAGGCATTCACTGTGCATCTTAATAATCTACAGTGTCGAAAAGAGCAGTGGTGGTTGCTTTAATGTTGTTTTCTTTCTGGGCTGTTATCGTCTGATCACTGCTAAATATTCAGGATATCTCAAGATAACGAACTGCCGCTGAGCTCAAGTGTGTTGTAGATAGTGATTCAATTATATTCTTATCTCAGTGTATCAAATATTGTTTTCTTTAATCTGGATTTTAAAATCTCATTATTTTGAGATTAAAAACAGGTTACTTATATTAATAGGCTTATTTGTGAAAAGTGTGCGGGAAGCAAGTGTGCAGCTTGCATGCTGCAAGTTAGATAAGAAGATCAATACCACTCTCATATCTGTCCTTAAACTGCAAATCTACAGTTAGCAGTTGATTAATTTAGCTTATCATGAGAACTGGGAACAGGGGGGATCAGCTACTGTGACCTGGTTCTACCCAGAGGTAATAAAATCCAGCAACCAGATCCTGTAAAGCTTACTGCCTAAAATTTTACATGTACACTACCAGTCAAAAGTTTGGATACACCTTCCCGCTGATTGGTTCTTGCCATAATATGAATTCTAACAGTTGTCAAATAGGGCTGTCAGCTGTGTACCAACCTGACTTCTGCACAACACAACTGATGGTCCCAACCCCATTAAGAAGGCAAGAAATTCCACAAATGAACCCTGACAAGGCACACCTGTGCAGTGACAACCATTTCAGGTGACTACCTCATGAAGCTCATTGAGAGAAGGCCAAGAGTGTGCAAAGCAGTGATCAAAGCAAAGAGTGGCTATTTTGAAGAATCTAAGATATAAAACATGTTTTGGGTTATTTCACACTTTTTTGTTTACTACATAATTCCATATGTGTTCATTCATAGTTT
>VUQS01042900.1:0-13598 GCA_015108495.1 Heterochromis multidens
GTAGCATGAGAGATGGGTGGTCTCGTAGGGTGTCTTGCATTGAAATCTGCTGCAATGACCCGGTTACTGCGTTCACCAGATATCAACACGATTTCGATCCGCTCCTCACGTGTTAACCTCTTCGACATGTCAATGGCTGTGAACAAAGAGCAACTTGTAAATAACTCATGAAAGAATAAAGTTACGTTGGAACCAAGCACACCATTGTTTTTCTTGTGACATTACCAATAAGTTTGATGTGTCACATGGCCCTCTTCCTATTGAAAAAACAAAAGTTGTATCCAAGATGGCCGACTTCTAAATGGCCACCATGGTCACCACCCATCTTGGGGAGTTTGCCCCCTCACAGATACTAATGTGCCACAAACAGGACTTTAATATCACCAACCATTCCCATGTTATTACGGTGTATCCATATAAATGGCCCACCCTGTATATAAGTTTGCTTGTACATTTGTTACTCATTTAGAAGACTTGGTTTAAGGTAAGGGTAAAGCTACTTTTAGATTAAGTTAGCTTTATGTTAAGTCTAGCTGTAGGTTATGGTTTGGGTAAGGCTAGATTGAGCATTGGGTTAATGTTAAAGTCAAAGGCACGGTTAAAGTCAGGCTAAGGTAAGTGTTAAAGTTAAGGTAAATGTCTACAAAATGAATGAAGGTCAGTGGAATGTCCTTGGAAGTGACGGAAATACGACTGGGTGTGTTTGGCAGGCGGAGATCTTCACCAGAGTTCTTCAGAGTGAGGAGTATGAGGAGAATGAAGATAAGACTGTTATGGCTCTTGGCATCCTCAGCACAATTGACACCATCCTCACTGTCATGGAGGACCACAAGGAGGTCTAACACACACACATTACACACAGCAATCACTAAGTATATGAACTTGTAACAATGGTGAATGTGATATTTGATGCCTCATTTCGTTTCATCTCTCAGATCACCCAGCAGCTGGAAGGGATCTGTTTGCAGGTGATTGGCCTGGTCTTGCAGAAACCCATCATAGGTATGGCAGGTGTGTGTGCACAGGCAGTCCACAGGGTGTTTTTTTTGGGATGGGGCTTTCGACTTTTTCGAAACACATACACACCACCCTTTTCACATTCCTGCCTTTCACACTTTTCCTTTGTCCTAGATATGGCGAACTGTTCATATAGATGTAGATGTATGCAAAAAATGTGAATTTGTTATCTTTATCTGAATAATAATACATGATCCAGGCCTTTTTTGTTCCTCATTGTTTAATATCACACCTAGGTGGCGGTACTGTATGGTGTGTCCCTGGTGAAAGAGAAGCAATGCCATAGACAGGTGTAGCTTTTTGTGAGGGTACACTTGTTAGCTAATGCAGCTACATTTAGCTTTATTTCATGTTGGAAATATGTATAGAGATTGCATGTTAGTGCTGGGTGGTCTGTAAACTGGCACTGAGATGACACTGTTTGGCTTTTCACCTTTCTATTAGTGGTGTTGGATTGTCTTTTTCCTGTATCTCAGCGAGGTGGGCAAGTATCATTATCGTTCTTTAACCACCGCAGAATTCTACGAGGAGATCCTGTCACTGGCATTTGGCCTTACCTGTCAGACCATCTCCCCCCAGATGTGGCAGCTGTTGGGTGTCCTGTATGAGGTCTTCCAGCATGACTGCTTTGATTACTTCACAGGTATATCCTACACACAGCTCTAGTTTGGTCTCAACCAACTCTTGACTGTATCTGGTACTTTCCTGCTAGATCAGAGCAGGGCTGCAAATAAAAATGATTTGTATTGTTTTATCCATAAATTGTCAAATAATATAAAATGCTCATACTTGATTTTCAACATTCTTGTGTAATGTCCTAAAATGTTTTATTTTATCGAACCAACTGTCTGCAACTGCTCAAAATTTCAGTTTACTATCATGTCCAACAAGTTATCTCATCTAAGATGCTGAAACCAGCACATATTTCTCACATTAAAAAAAATAATAATAAAACAATTATTTAGTTATCACAATAGCTGCTGTTTCTGTCATTTGCAACTTTGCTTTTTTTTTTTAACTGTGAAAACACTAAAAACCATGTGTCATGTAATTTGGTAATGATAATAAAGGTTGCATATAGCCACATTAAGACAGTTACAAATCAGCCTATTACCATATTAGGAAAAAAAAAACGTATTTGTCTCCAGTAGATTTGACTACTGCATTGGTATTTTTACACATCTCTATAAAATCCCCCAGAGAGCTGCAGATGATTCAAAATGCTGCTGCTCATCATATCCCCACTAAGGCCACAAAAGTAGATCACATCAGTGTAGCTCTCAAATCTTCAAACTGGCTGCCTCTATGTCAAAGAATTTCAAAACACTGCTGTTGTTTTACACAGCACTGAATTGTTTGGCCCCCAAATACGTTTTGAGTTTGCCGAAAGTTAGATCTTAGATCATGGGAACAGGATTGGAATGGATAAGTTCTTCTGTGAATACATGGGGGTTTTATCATATAATTCTGAGAATATGAAACAGAAAAAAGTACTAACTAAAAAAACTGAATCATAAAACTCATGATTAGTGTTGGATAAAGCTTATACTTAAACATTGCTGTTGATGTTATTTATTAATTGTGTTTGTGTCACAGATATGATGCCTCTCTTGCACAACTACGTTACTGTGGATACAGACATGCTTCTGTCCAGTCCGAAGCACTTAGAGGTCATCTACAGCATGTGCAAAAAGGTGTGGCTCCAGATGTATTGAACTATGGTTTACAGAAAAATCATCATGAACAAACATTCAGTTTTCCCAGTATTGTTGCTGCATTCTGACTAGTTAACTCCTTTGTTGAAGGTATTGACCGTGGATTCAGGTGAGGACGCAGAGTGTCATGCAGCCAAACTGTTGGAGGTTATCATCCTGCAGTGCAAAGGCAGAGGCATCGACCAGGTCAGGTGCAGCCCTGTACAGACCTTTATTTTCTACTTATCATATAGTCAACACGGTTGTTTTTTAACATCCTGCAGCTAGAACACTAAAGTATTTCTAAATGTTTTTATCTGAAGTCAGTGTAATTATGCCCAAAGCTAGAAAACCTGAGTCATGTCAGGAAGCAGTTTTTTTCAGTTTGTAAATGCTATTGTTCACTTGCATATTTCAAAACAGATTGTGGTTCAAGCCAATATGTTGATTTTGAATAAACAGTGAAATCCCTGCTGCTGTTTTCTTTCTGCAGTGCATCCCTCTGTTTGTGGAGGCAGTGCTGGAGCGTTTGATGCGGGGGGTGAAATCCAGTGAGCTGAGGACAATGTGTCTCCAGGTTGCCATTGCTGCTCTGTACTACAACCCAGCCCTGCTCATCCACACTATGGACAACATGCACTTTCCGCACAACCCACAGCCCATAACCACACACTTCATCAACCAGTGGATGAATGACACTGAATTCTTCCTGGGGTAAGGGAATGTAGAAGGTCCTTTGTTGCTTATAACTACTTAGGGGGTAGGGAAATTCTGGATACATTTTCTCTTGCGAAAAATTATATGCTGTATTTTGTCAAATAAGTTCTTTACTGCATGTGTATTCACTTCAATTCAATTTTATTTATATAGCGCCAAATCACAACAACAGTCACCTCAAGGTGCTTTATATTGTAAGGTAAAGACCCTACAATAATACAGCTGCATGTTAATTACAGTAGTGTTTAGTGTTCAGCTTGACATAAAAACTGGAAGGAGAGGCTGTATCCATTGTTTAAAACCACACTTTTCAACACCTCTAAAGTTACTGATTAACAAGTAATATCTTATTTGTTTAATGTGTACACAAACTGAAAGGTAAAAATTATATTTTCTAATTTTTAAAGGTGATACTCACTAGCCTTGCCAAAGTGTAAGAGATTGACTTTTGGAGCCAGCTTTAAGTGGCCTATAGAGGAACTGCAGTTTTAGCTTCATTTCTAAGCTTAAGAGGGTGGTGTTTGCTTGAGCTAATAATTTTGATATCCCAGCACATTTAATCTTACAAGATATCATGCTTCTCATTTGTGAAGGGCTGGCTGTGGCTTGGGATGTTTAGGTTGGAATCTGAAGATAAGTGGTTCAATTCTTGGCTCCTCCATTTAGCATGTTAAAGTGCTCTTGGGCAAGATGCTGAAGCCCATAACAGAAAATACTGCTGTGCAATGATGTGCTTCAACTTTGTAATTCACAAAGCTTGTAAAATCCAGTTAAAACTGAGGGCTGTCTTCCAATTTGCACACTGTATTAAACTTCAGCAAGGGTTTAAGCTGTCACTTGAGAAAGCATCATGCCAAAAACAAAAGAAATTAGTTTAGTTTATGAATTGTTGATGCTCACAAAGCAGGAGAGTTATCATGGCATTTCCAAGTGTCAAGACCTGGAGTGAGAAGTATCACCAAGAAATTCAGAGAGCCACACAGTACAGAATAAGTCTGGCAGAGGTAGGAAGCAAAAGATTTAGAGAGAGATGTGTCTAAAGACCCCAGAACAACAGCCAAGACACTAGTGAACGACTAAGCCAAGTGGGGAATTGTAGTATCAAGGAAGACAGTCACTAGAACCCTGCACAGGAATGGATGAGAGGTTAGAGACCAAGAAAAACTCTACTTCTGCAGAAGAGACCCCGTCAAGCCAGACTGAAGTATGCTAAGGACAACCTAGAGAAAGGTTATGCATACTGGAAGGGCGTCCTTTGGTCAGATGAGACATTTAACAAAAAGGTCAAATCCAACTTTTACACCTGTGCAGAGATCTTTCCCAAAACCCTTTGTTCTCTAACATTTTTTGCCTATTTTGCACAGAAGGATTGAGCAGTTGGACAAAGTAGTTTTTTATACCAGAAAGTTTTTTACCCCTCAGCTGTAAAAGGTTGATGGGGTATTGTCGTTACGTAGGCGGTTGGGCGGCTGGGCAGCTGGGCGGGCAACATGGACACCCAATTTTTTGAACACAATAACTCAAGAATGAGGTGATGTAGGATTTTCAAATCGATACCATAAGTGTATCTATTAAAAATCTCGGACGAGTTCGAATCTCAGTGACCTCGACGTCAAGGTTAACGTCAGAGGTCAAGTTTTCTGAAAATCTTGTGAATGCGATAACTCAAGAAGGAAGTCACCTGGGATTTTCAAATTTATATCATAGGTGCATCTACTAGGAGGCTGAGGGGTAGCACTGGCGGCCATAAGTATTTTTTTCATTTTGCACACAAATTAAACAAATGAGATCCAACAGTGTTAATCAGTGAACTTTAGAGTTGTTTGTTGACCAAAGCCAGACTGTTGTTCTTTTCCCCCCTGCTTCCAGTCTAGCAACACTGTAACTCCAGCTCTGTAACGGACACCCACATAAGATCAGTACCTTGAGATGCAAAAAGGTGTTCAATGTTTATTTCAGAATATTTATTAGCTTTGTTTTGCCAGATTTATGTATCCGTAATCTCTCTTTACACCTTTCAAATTGTTTAATTTCTGTGAATACATATACACGTGTGAATATTTTTTTGCCTTCATTCTCAGAAACTCTCCTTCCTCTCTCTGATCCACTCTACAGACTTCATGACCGTAAGATGTGCATCATCGGACTGAGTGTGCTAATTGAGCTTCCCAGCCGGCCAGCAGTGCTGGATGCCGTTGCTGCCCAGATTGTCCCCTCTATTCTGCTCCTTTTCCTGGGCCTCAAACACCTTAACGCCTCCCGTCTAATCAACAAACCAGAGCTGCTTACCCGCGCAGGGGCTCAGGATGAAGACCAGAACGGTGAGACTAGAGAGCAGAAAGCGGAAGGTTAGGGTGAACAGTAGAAAAAACTAAAGCAGAATGCTTTGCAGACAGAAAGAAAGCAAAGAGTCTGAGATTTTGCCTTTTTTGTCTGTATCAAATTAGCCACTACTCATCAGTGCTGAGTTTAAATTAGCTGCACTACATTTACTTTCTCACCCCTACCATGTCTGTTTTGCTTCAGTTACACATAAAGAATTAGATCCTTAAACCTTGTCTACTCCTTGTGGGTCACACTCATAAATTAACTTAGTATTATAGTTGTGAGTAAGGCTTTATCCTCTGACTCTGGTATTTAAATACATTGATTTCACTGTATTATTTTGAGAAAAGGTTTACTCTTAATAGGGTTGTCAAAAAAATTGATACTCAGATATTAATCGATACTAAAGATATATATTATACACAGCTCCTTCCCTCACTAACAGCTGAAGTAGTTAATGTTCATTACACTGAACAACACTTTAAGTGAAATTTCAAGAGGTCAGTAAAGCTCCCGTTTCAACAACATTGAAGTATTAAACAGTTATCATAAATGTAAACCTGGACAGCGCACACGTTAACATTTATAGTTAACTATTTCAATTACCCAATAGCCACATTAGCCATCTGTTGTCATTAACGTACCGGCTAGCGGACCGTAGTTAGATTAAAGATTAATAATTATGGCAGGCTGAATGGGTCGTGGACAGAATATCAAGTCCTGACAGAGCAGATTACGGACACATGGAGAACCAGGAGGGTTACTGGCTGTGCAGAGCAGTGGGGGAACTGTAGCTGAACTGAGCAGAGAGTCCAGAGTGTAATAAGGAGTGAAACCCGGAGCAGAGCAGCAGCATCAGATGGCTTTCAGGCCTGAAGAGCAGAGGTGAGCATGTAAAGAGCTGCAGACTGAGGTGGAGCAGTGTGAATGGTGGATGAGAGAGAGGCTGCAGACAGATGTGGACAAGATGATAATTTAACTTTTCTACTTTTACAATAATTTATTAAAATGTTTTTAGCTGTGAGGTCAGTTTTAAAATGCAGGCAGTGAGCGGTTCAGTCTTTCACAGTGAGCGCTCTGTTTTTTATATCTTCTTTATTTTAGCATATACTAATACCACACTTTATCCAAAGTTCATTTTTAACTTTTCCATAATGCTCTTCTTCTACAATAATTTAATTATATAGATGTTAGGTATTGTGCTGTTGTACCCTATGTTTATTAGTAGGTTCTAAAATATATTATCTAAATAATCTGTAAAACGAATAAAACCTCTAAACTTGATCTTAAATACTTATATTGTTAAATTAACTTATAATTGGGAAAATTAGTTGAAAATTAACAAGTTAACTTTTTTCAAGATATGACATCTTTGCCATTACTTCTGTTGTTGCAGGATGGGGTCAGAATCTTCCCCGTGGTATCCAGTAAACTTGTGGTATTGAGTTTGAAATTCTAGTATCATGACAGCCCTAACTCTTAATAGAAAAGCTTACATTTTCTAAAGGTGAAAAGCTGGATGTGCTGTGAATTGAAATATACTTTAGGTTGTGAAGGAAGGATCGAAAACAATAATGCTGTGGAATAAATATGTAGTTCTACAACATTTTCTAATCTTCAACAGCCAGCGCAACTATTAAACTTAATAACTGAATCAATCTTTTCATGAGGAAATCTGCTTATTGTTCCCTCTTTATATTATCATATAATGGAGCTTAAAATGCTGATCATGTACGTCAGTCTATGGGATAAATCTGGTAAATGACCTCTGTTGTCATGTCTTTCCTTTGTTTTCTATCATTTCTGTCCATCTAATAAAGATGGACAGAGAAAGATGGACATAAAATGTCACAAGTATTCTACACTACAATATTCCACCCAGTAGTACTATTACAATATTACAATAAGTTTTAAAATCCTCAAATTGCTGACAGCCAACTAAACTTTTTTGTTATTTTTGTCATTTTTTTTCATTTTGATAGTTTTTTTTTTTTTTTTTTAAACCATCTTCAAGCTGAAAATCCAATTTTAAAAAAATCATGATTGTCGGGAAATACACAAAAAAGACTTCTGAATTTTTTTATAGTTGTTAGCGTTCAGCAACAATAAATACAATGTCTCATACGACTGCACTGTGCTATCAGGTTAGCTACCTGCGTAATATACATTATAGTAACATGGTGGCTAAAGACTAAAGGTGTATTTACATTATACCCTTGCAAAACAGTCTTGTCCTGTTAATTCCATGTTGGTTGATGCAGTCGCATGGGAGAAGTTTACCTTCGTGGTTTTCTGACAGAAGGGCTTCCTGAGACATCTTTTCTGAAATCTAACAAAGTAGTTTTGGTGTCAAAACCTCAAAAAGTAGGTCTGTTGCCTAAAGCCAGTGGTTCTCAAACTTGTGGTAGAAGCCAACAGCAATTTTGATAATTTTGATAGACTCTTGTGCATTTATTTCCAAACTTATTTTCACTCATATTTTTTCCCTAGTTGACCACACCCCATCTACAGTGACTCTATTCCCCCCTTATGGGGCCGGTTTGAGAACCACTGCCTAACCCTAACCAAACGGCAAACTGAAAATAATATTTCTTTTAAAATCCTAATTCCTGATCCTAAATGGCTGTATTATTTTGTTTATGGTAGAGGAGATTCCTAGTGATGAAGATGAGGTGAACGAGAACTGTAACACCATGCAGCAGCAATCCAGCATGCCAGCAGGCCAAGGAGGCGAGGATGATGATGATGATGAAGATGACTATTGGGATGACGATGGCTTTGAGGGAACGCCTCTGGAGGAGTACAGCACGCCTCTGGACTATGACAATGGAGAGGACGAGTATCAGTTCTTCACCTCCGCCCTGCTCAGTAGGTCATCATTTAAATGTCAGTCAGAAATTGGCACAGGATCCCTTTATTGTCTGTTTCTGGGAGATTGGCAGCAGATCCTTTAGGAAGCAGGATGTTTCTTCTGTGGATCAGGCTTGTTCAGGTGCAACCTTGCATTAAGATCTGGGAAGTTTGGAGACAGGGTCAACAGCTTGGGCCCTTCTTCGAACCATCCATATGTAGTTTTTGTGGTGCTGTTGAAGAATGTTCACTCCATATCATTCCCCTGGTCATCCACGCCCTACCTGTAGTGACTATGCCCCACCAGATGGGTTCACACCACAGTTTGAGAACCACTGCCTCTGCTTTTATACGATTAGATTTTTTACTTAAATATTATTTTTTTCATTTACTCTGACAACTACAAGACATTATTGTAACTTTCAGAAACCATTTGAAACCAACCTATTACAACTGGATGTTTACATTCTGGGGTCCTAAGTAAGCTGTATTCAGTGAAGTTGAAGTTTAAATTATTTAATATCACATACAAAAACATTCTAATAGTTAATAAATTGACCCACTGTCCTTATGCAATTTTTTCCACATGGCTCTGTAACATAAACAGTATAAACACAGATGATATTGATAGACAGCATCCTTGAGAAAAATTTAATACTCTGAGTAATTTTTTGTAAAGCAATATAACCTAATAAATCAATCCAGATAGTCGAGAAGTGGCCCTATAGAAATGTACAGCACAGTTGGTTCAATAAGCTAAACCCACAATATGATTCAAATGGATAAGACAGAAGATTTTTACTAAATTAGTGCTTGATGAACAGAATTTTCTTCTTCAGGATTTCCCTCTGTCCCACTGTAAGCACAAAATGAAACTAACCAAACTTAAGGTGACCAGCTAATGTTTTTAGAACCACCTAATCTGCATGAAACCACCCTGACACTAAAGCTTTCATCCTGTGTGTGTGTGTTAGGGGTCCAGAGTACTGATCCAGCGTGGTACCAGTGTTTGACAGCTGCACTCAGCGATGACCAGAAAAAACAGCTTCAGGAGATCTATAGCATCTCACAGCAGAGGAGGAGCACCGCAACCAAGGGCCAATGGTGAGAGATAACATGAAGAGGAGAGGTGATAGAAAGACAGAGCAGCAAGCATGTTCAAAAAATTCTGTTAGAGACTTCTTTAAATGGGAACATTGCCCCAAAAGGTTTTTCTGTTACAGTCTTCATATTTTGAAGTGAAGATATCCAAATTTCAAGCACACTTTGCCACACACAGCATCAGGACCAATTTTGCATTATCTTGTCAAAAGGCTGTGACAAATTTGACAAGTTAACTTTAGTCTTCCTACTGATCCTTCTTCTAGATAAGGAAAAATGCCACACACCTAAGCAAAAATACTATTAAACAAATAAAGTAAATTAAACGTAAAGAAAACAAGTAAATTCTGTTTCTCAAATCTTTTGTCCCTTCTGGGCTTTGTAGCAGACACCAAGCAGCAGAAGGAAGATGATTCAGTTTGAAACACACTCTGTTGTTCAGTCCTGAGTTGAATTTGATCTTGTGTTTTCAGAGTGCTGAAGAGACAAATGGGCTGTAGAATCAGGAGGGGGATCAAAGAAGAGAAAAGCTGGTCTGAGCTGAAGTGTACTTCAGTCCAATCTGAATGATGTCAGTCTACATCAGACCATATCTGAACAGATCCCACCAAGACCAGGTCCCAGGTTTTCATTAGAACTGGATGGAGTAGCAGGGGCTGGGTTTGAATCACAACAGTTGGTGATTTGCTGCACTGCTTAAGACCCCTACTGCAATATTGCTTTCACTGGGACAGGTCCACTGGCCTGTGAGAGTGTGTGTGTGTGTGTGTGTGTGTGTGTGTGTGTAAAAAACTGTGTGTCTGTGTATACTTGAGGAAAAGGTCTGCATTATAAATATAAATGTTCTTGACCAGCACAATTCACAGAATTTTTTGTACAGTGCAGTCCTTCAATTTGTGACTAAGTAACTGTGTTTGCGTGTTTGTCTCTCAGAGAAACTGTAAAAAATAAAAATGCATCAGTGTGTTTTTGTATGTACTGTAAGAGTTTGTTTTTTTCCCCTATAGCTGAACACTTTTTATTATCTCATGAAGTAGGGGCCTAAACTGAGCAAGAAGAGTCCCTTTTCTCTCTGGGTGCCTTGTATATAGACTGTGTATGGAAAGAAGGTCAAAGATCTTTGACTGTAACGTCACATATGTAATGTAAAATGAGAGAGGATTTTCAGGAGAAGCAGTTTTTGGTCATGTTTGGATTTGTTTTTGTAAGGTTTTTCTGAACTGATTTAAGAAAATCATAAATGTTCATGTAATAACATCTGAGTTGTTCTATTATTCTTTACTTTCTTTACTCCTTACCTTTACTAAACATCATCTTTGGTGTTTTGTTAAATGACCTTATGAACTAGTATAGTTAGTACAGCTAAAAATAATTTTAGCTTTTGGAGTTGCCAGGATTTCTGAACTGATTACTCATAAAATGTGAGTTTATTACAGTCAAACAAAATTTAACTAAACTAATAACAGAAACACTGACTTTTCACCTCACCATCAACAACCACCACCTCCATGTTTCCTGTAGCTGCATAAGAGATTTGTACAATGATGAGCAGGAATTCTGGAACATGCCGCTCTACAAAACTGTTTTGGTTAAACAGTATTTTTGGGATGTTTTGATACTTATTGATTCCTTTTTGATTCTTATTTTTCAAACATTCTTTTTTTGCTTCAGTGTTGTTTTTTTTTTTGTTAAACTTAATTTAATTTGTTTTGTTTTTTTAATGCTTCAGTGTTTTGTTATGGTAGGTACTGCACATAAACACACATTCTAGCAAGTTGCAGAGAAGGGTTTTTTTTCCCGGTTGTCCTTGGGTTATTTTTCACCTCTTTCAGGATTATACATTGTGCTTTTGTTATGATCTTTGCAGAACACTCACTCTCATGAAGAGTAGTTCTGAATTTACTCAACTAATGTTTTTGTGAACTGATAAACACCAGGGTCTTTTGCATAGAGTGTATAATTGTTTTGTTTATAAACTGTCGATTCACAACAGCAGTTGTCTTAAGGTGCTTTATATTAGTAAAGACCGTACAGTATTACCTCCCCAGCAGAACCAGGCTCCAGGGAGGGGCAGCCTCCTCTGGCTGAAGGGTTTGGTTTTGGAAAGAGAAAAAGAGAGCATAGAGAGCATAAGGGCAACAAATAGGACAAATCACAAACAACAGGCGAGAGTAGAGAAAAGTTACAGAGTGAAAAGCAGAAGTGCTCAGTATATCATGGGAAGTCACACACCAGAATAAGGCTCAAATGATCTAAAGTCTGGTTCACTTAGTCTTAGCTTGAACTCTTTCCCCCATTAATATGACATTTAACAACAACTGGAGATGGCTGTGGCTCAGAAGGTAGCAGGTGGTCTACTAATCAGAGAGTTGGTGGTTCAATCCCTGACTGCTCCAGTTTACATACCAAACATTAAACCCCAAGTTGCTCTTGATGTGTTTGGTGGAGTGTTAATGTTAGATAGAAAGCACTTAGGCACAGAGGGGGAAAAAGTGAATGAGACTTGTAGTATTAAAGCCCTTTGAATGCTCAAGCAGAGTAGAAAAGTGCTATAGAAGGACCAGTCCATTTAACTCTAATAGGTGTTTGTAGACAGAAGACCCACACACAGGCAGACTGTTGGTTGCAATGTGCTCTTTATTTACAGTGCTTTGAGACTTTTTCCCTTTCTAGCATTCCAGCCTCACTCAGCCAGGTCTCTCTTCCAGGTACTGAGAACCTACTGAAATAGGGAAGGCATATTTAGATGATAAATACCAGCCAGCAATCAGCCTCCCCTATCCCCGAACCCGCTGCTCCACCCCTGCAGTTGAGCCACAAACCACACACCGCCACATACCCCCTTCTTCCGAGTTAGGCCGGGGAGCCGTCCGGCCTAGCCTACTCCCCCCACGCGAGCGTTAGAGGAAATCAGCCACGACCATCTGTGTCCCCGGCCTATGGACCATCTTGAACTTAAAAGGCTATATCTGGCATTGATACCAGATATGCTCCGGGCGTTGACATCCTTCATGCGATGGAGCCACTGCAGCGGGGCGTGGTCCAGGAGGTAATAGCGAAGGGAGCTGACTGCCCACCGGATCACCAGGCACTCCTCCACCGTGCTGTAGCGAGTTTCTCGTTCCGACAGCTTCCGGCTGATGTAGGCCGCGGGTCGGTCGACCCCCCTTACCTGCTGGGACAAAACTGCCCCCAGCTCTCTGTTTGAGGTGTCAGTCTGCAGAACAAAAGGGAGAGAAAAGTTAGGAGTGTGAAACAGGGGTTCCCCACAGAGAGCCTTTTTCACCTGCACGAACGCCGCCTGGCACTGCTGGTGGTACTATGGATGATAATGTCATCCCAGTAGGCGACAGCATATGCGCCATGCGGATGCGGCACTGGAAAGTGGCCGGGGTGTGACAAATTGGTACAAACCGTGCGGAGTGGAGAAAGCCGTTTTTTCCCTGGACTCTGGAGACAAGGGAATCTGCCAGTGGCCCTTGGTCAAATCCAGCGTCAATGTAATTTTTATAGCACATTTCATTACATGTACATGTAGGTCTACAGTCCAGTGAGGCAATAAAAACAACATAATCAAACTCTCCCAAAAAGCTGAATCTGTTCATCTGGACGTAGCGTTTTTTAGTGGGAGAAACGTTTCGTCACCTCTGGTGACTTCTTCAGTCTCAGCTGACTGCAGGCTTCCCCAACCTTATAAACAGTACATTTGCATAATGACCGAAACCAGCACCACTGACTAACAATGGGCCATGAGGTCAGTTTCATGATCATTAATATGCAAATTGTCATGACCATTGATCAATGGCCATGAGTACCATTCACAGAGATTGGGGAATGGCTGCAATCACAGCATTGTAAGATGGTGACAGATGTACCCTTAGGCCCCCTCCTCGG
>VUQS01042915.1:0-11651 GCA_015108495.1 Heterochromis multidens
AAGGCAAAAGGGCCAACAAGTGCTCAGCATCTCTGGGAACTCCTTCAAGACTGTTGGACAACCATTTCAGGTGACTACCTCATGAAGCTCATCGAGAGAAGGCCAAGAGGGTGCAAAGCAGTGATCAAAGCAAAGGGTGGCTATTTTGAAGAATCTAAGATATAAAATATGTTTTGGGTTATTTCACACTTTTTTGTTTACTACATAATTCCATATGTGTTCATTCATAGTTTTGATGCCTTCAGTGAGAATCTACAATGTAAATAGTCATGAAAATAAAGAAAAAACATCGAATGGGAAGGTGTGTCCAAACTTTTGACTGGTAGTGTGTGTGTGTGTGTGTGTGTGTGTGTGTGTGTGTATTAGGCTCAACTCACATGGGTACTAAAACAAAAACACATTACCATCGGAGTCTTCAGTGACAGAGAGAGCTTGACAAATCTTCTTTTTTGCTATGGCTCACCTTAATGTGACACTGCTGTAATCTCTCACTCTATCCATCACTGACAGGGGATTTTCAGCTGTTTTGCCAAAAAATAGTCTAACTCTATCTCGTCTTCGTGCCTTGTCCTCCACTCAGTCACTAACAGTAAAAGTGATCCTCGGTGAAAACACTTGAGAATCGATCAGTAGGCAGGCTACTGTTGAAGGTGCGCTTCAAAGGGCTCCTGTTTTGGCATTTGAGTTTTATTTAGAAACTCAACTGCAGTGTTACTTTTTTATGGCTTTGTAGCCTTCCTGACACTTGATGCATGAAAATGACAGTGGTTGAAAGGGCATGCCATTTAATTCTTCTAATTAGAATCATACTGGGCACCTTCATAATGTCACTGAAACACGCAGTAACACTTGTCATTCTAATGTAACTTTTATTAGCTTGTGCTAGGTTAGTGATGTTTGGATTCAGTTTACATGTCAAAATATAAGAAATAGTGCGTGTTCCCATTATAAGGGACCTTGAATAAAAAGGGTGATTTAGAATTGGTGTTTTTAGCTAAAATGTGGACATCTCATGCAATTTCTCTGTAGCATCTGGCTATACACATCATGCGTACTGTATATGTTTTGTGATGTATAGTTGGACAAGGGAGAACTTCTAAAATTACACATATTTTTAAAGTAGTGCTAAATAGTGCGTTATTCCCAGCACATACTTATATTTATTGTTGTGTTTGGTTCTCGTTTAGCTTCCATCAGCTTTGGATCTGAATGCAGCAGACACGGCGACACTGATAGGAAAAACTACTGCAAATGCATTACCACTGATTGAGGAGGTTAGTGCTGGTATCACGTACACGTGAAAGGATCCCACATTTATAACCTATGACAATGAGACTTGTTTGTTAAAAATGATTTGTCCTTACTTTGATATATCCAGGTGGCCAGGTTGCAGAACTCCATGGCCTTTAAGGCTGCTAGTTCACTGGATTTCCAAGAGGACATGATTGGCAGTATCAATATGTTTCTGTGTGGAAAGCAGCCTGGCTTCAATTCCACCAATATGACCCTCAGTTTACTCTCACCTAGACAGATGGCTAACAAGAAGTCAATTTCCATTACGGGCAACAGTTCAGGTAAGTGCTGCAGCAAGCTCCTTTATAAAGTAAAGCTGTCACACAGGACTTTTGTCTTAATCATTTATCTACATTTTAGCTTGACAGCACAATATGTAGTCATGGTAGCTGGGAAATGGAGAAAATTCAGAAGGCAGTGGCGCATAATGTGCAGTATTACAGGACACTGCAATTGATTTGCTGTAATTTTGCTGCCACGGACATACTGCATAACTGTGTAGCATTTGGAAAATGAGAAAGGGCTGAGAATTAAGCTTGATCAGTATGTGCAGCAGAGGATGGCATTTCTGACCAGTCAAATCAAGTATTCCTTTTTGTTATGTCAGGATTATGGTATTTTAAGCACCTTATGGGGGAAATAGTAGACCGACTCTTGCCTTAAAAGTACAATACACGTGCATCAGTCTGCTAAGACGCAGTAGGCTTCTTTTTAAGTTAAGGAGTATGGTTAAAGTAATGTAAATTACTACATTTGATCAGTTACACAGTACAGACAGACTGAAGGCAAGCCCCAGTATTTCCTGTTATGGAAATGTGTCTGCAGGTGGGAAAAAAATTTGAATTAGTGGTGCATGATGCACAGTGGCCTCAACTGTGCAACGGGATGTGACCAATTGTGCAGATCCAGGAACAGGCACCTGTGGCACAGTTGGCATCAGAGCTGAAAACTGGGTTTGACTAGGAATATATATGTCAGGGGCTGGTCACAGCCATAGCTAATCAAACCAGCTTTTCTCAGTCCATTTAGAAGCTGTGTACTCCCTACCCTGACATAATGATGTTTTCTTAATGGAAAGGAAAATCCAGACCAGCTTCTCCCAAGTGGAAGCTTATGTTGTTGCCTGGGTGGTGCTTTGGCACAAGGCACAAATATATGACATCTTAAAAATGAACATATGGCAGTCTTAACTTCCCACAGAGGACAGATGGTGTCACTAACACTTTTTTGGAGATCTGAGCCGTTTATTTATTTATTTATTTTTTGTAATATTTAGAAAGGGAAGACAAGCATGGCAGCCATATTGTCAGCATTTGTGCTCAAATTCTCCTGTGCTGTTTGGATTTCACTGCAGTTGTCTCAGTTTGTAGTTGAAGTTAGAATAGTTTTCAACTGAAGAACAGCCAAGTTCAAGTTGGATGACAAATATATATGGAATAAAATGAATAAGAGTTGCCACCCCCAGTTTAAGTGAACTTGGACCCACTTAACTATACCCAGCTCAGTCAGTTATTGTCAAATCAACATCTGCAGCAATGGTTCTTTGCAAGGTTGATGTTTTATTTTGATCAAATAATAAAAAACTGTAGAAATTTGTAGAGATCTTTCTAACAAACAGTGCACTAAATTATACCAAAGTGCTAGTGCATCCTCAGGATGTCACCTCATACATACTGAGTAGTGTATAAACATGGTAACATGTTTTATAGTTGTCTTGACAGCCACAGTTGTGTACTTTGCAGCAGTGTGCTTATTATTTATTTCAAGTAGCCACATTGGAAGAAAGTGTGGTATATTCACTCAGCTTTAAAAATCTGCAACTCACCCACCTTCAGTATGCTTGAGCAGGCGAATGTGTGTTCTGATGTTGGCTTGATTTTAAATCTTATTTTCAAAAAAGATGGGTTGCTCTGTAAAATGTGAATGAAACAGATATGTCATTGAAAAGGCAAATAGGAAATGTAGAAACTGATAAATATATTCTTACTTTGAAACTGATGTCAGAAACATGTCCCAACAAAAATTAGGATAGGGCAATATTTATCACTGTGTTGCATCATTTTTTCCATAAGCAGGCCCTCTGTTGTCATATGTATTGTTTCATAATGCACTGTATGTTTTCAGTGGGTCCCAGATAGAGTATTGTGTGCTGGCTGGTTTAGGTTAATAGGTACAGAATGTGGTTTGGCATTGTCTTGCTGAAATAAGCAAGGCAGAAAGACATTAACTGGATGGTAGCACATGTTCCTTCCAAACTTGTATATATTGTTCATTATTAATACAAGTTACCATGCTATAGGCACTAGTGTATCATCACAGACTGGGGATGCACTGATCCGATATTTCGATTGAATACTGGTCTGATCCTGACTCGAAAACCCGGATCGTATATCGTTGACAATGAGCCGCTCTGTGGTCTGATCCATTCAATTCAGTTGTTTATTGTTTACAACACTAGACACATGAAACAGTGCAATAGTTTCTAGTTGGAGAGCTAGAAAGCAAACTGACAGAAGCTTGGAGGTATTTAAACTTGTGCTACCCCAACAGCTTTGATTTTTGTTTGTAACAGGTCTTAATTTAACCACAAACTGATTGTGTTTTTATGACTGAAAAGCTCTGACAACAATGACGCTCTCTCAGTCTCTCTTTCTTGCTTGTTCACCCTTGCTGTCATTATGTTCAGTGCAGCAGTTGTTTGGAAGCTTTTACTGCACTTACTGTAACATAGTGTGTTGTTGCCAGCTCCATTAACATTATTTCACTTCATCTGTCTCTTGTTAGCTCCCCTCCACATACTGTGTGTGTGTGTGTGTGTGTGTGTGTGTGTGTGATTGGTCAGAAGGCAGGATAGTCCATCCCAGATGAGCTCATGCCCTGAGCCCTGAGATGGCAGCAGTGTTTTTTTCCATTAATTGTGTGTATATATATATATATATATATATATTTAATTTGAATGGTTGAATGGTAGAATTTTCAGTCTGGGTTTACTGACTGTTTTTTTTCAATTGTTCCTGAGTCACTTTACTGATTTCCTCTTCAGTGGTGCAGTGGTTAGCACTCTTGTTTCACAGCAAGAAGGTTTTGGGTTTGAACCTGCTGGTTTGTGGAGTTTCTATGTCCTTTCCATTTTCTCCTTGTGCCTGTGTGGGTTTCTTCCTGGCGCTCCAGCTTCCTCCCACATTCCAAAGATGATGCATCTTAAGTTAATTGGTTATTCTAAACTGGCCATAGGTGTGGATCTAAGTGAAAATTGTCTATCTCTCTGTGTTAGCCCTGTGAAGGACCAAAGAACTGTCCAAAGCTTGCCCTGCATCTTACCCAGTGTCAGCTGGGATAGGTTCCAGCCACACAACTAATAAAATGAATGCCTGGAGGTGTCAAAGCAGTGGTGTCACAGTGCAGTTCTTTACCAGGTTGTTGTCTTGTTCTCCTTGTCTCCCAAGTGGACCATATTTTTGCAACTTGGCTCATGTATTTTGTCATTAACTGTGGAAAGAGGTACATCATTTAGTTTATACTGCTTGTTGAAGCATTCTCGGATTGGCACGTAGATTAAAGTTATTTGAACTGTCACGGACTACCTGGCAACAATCCAAAAATGTCTACATTCAGAAGAAAATCTTCTTGTTTTTCTATGCAAGTCATGAAGAGCACACAGCAGGGACATGAGCATTATGGATAACCTAACACCTGGATGTTTAAAAGAAGACCTGGAGCAGACCATGTGTCTGATCTTGATTTATAGGTGGATCCTTTAAGACTAACAGACTCTTTTTTAATCATTTGCACCTGCTTAAGTGCACCTGATTCTATTTTTATTCATTTAAAGGATGGTAGCCTTAACCACATGGGGATAAACATGTTTTAACTGCATACAAGTTCCACAATTCAAAAAGTTCAAAGTTTTGGTCTAATTCTACAAATATAACAGTGTGTGTATGTATGTGTATGAGTGAATACATATAGGTATAGGTGTAGATTGTAGATGAATGTATGTATATATGTATAATTGTATACAGTGCTTAACAAATTTATTAGGCCACCACCCAATGTAAGGTTTATGTCACAGTTGCCCTAAATTAACAGTATTGGTAATTAATTAAAATCATTTTTATATTTCTGTAATGGTTAATCCACCAGGATGCGTAAGCGCTTTAATCAAAATATTTTAATACTAAAATATAATTATAGTTTTTATCTATTTTCAAATTTACTATTTTACAAAAAAGCAGAAAAAAATGGTAAAGCACATTTTTATTTTTGGATTAAGATGCCAGATTACAGTTATTGACTTTTCCTGATCAGAAAAATTAGTTTTAGTGGTTGAATTATTAATTTCTGACTTCTCAGAGAAGTCGAGTGTGGCCATAAAAACGTGAATTCAGTTCAGTCAATTCAATATTTTTTAGTTTTAAACAAGTTTTTAACAGATTTCTAACATGTTTGTGTTTTCTTGTTTTTATGACGGATGGTCTAATACATTTGTTAAGTGCTGTATGTGTGTGTATTTTTATATACTTGTATGAGTGCATGTAAGGCATGAATGTACATGTATTTGGGATTCATGTAATAGGATCATATAATAATATATTATAATATATAATCTATCTATCTATCTATTTTTTAAAACTTTTTTATGAAACATCTGCCTTGATTTTAAGACAGATACATAGACATAAATAAATTTGATCAATAAAGTAAACTAAAATATAACCTAATAGCTTAAGGCAACAACAGAAGCATAAAATAGTGTATAGACAACAACAAGCAATAAAGTATCATTTAATTTTGTTATTTCTCTGTAAACAGCACATGGTGAGCATGTGGTGCTTTGCACATTGTGTAATTGCTATATATAAAAACCCTAAAAAAATGCATAAATGTATTTATAAAGTACAGGATTCTAAATGTTTTAATACATTTAATTATTCTGTATATGTTCTATATTATGTTACTTATTATTATTATTTAATACCCCCCCCCAAAAAAAAGGGAAAAAAAGGAAATTTTAAACACTGTTACTCTGTATTAAGACGAAAATCAGTGCTAGGTGCTGGTAGCAAAATATGTTTCTTCCATAAAATCCTTGAGAACTAGATCTTTAGTGTAACTTCTTGCAGCTGCATGCTCATTAGAGGCCATGCAGTGCTGTTTCATTAAATGTCTTTTCTTTGGAGAAAACTGCACAAAATTAGATTTTAATAAGAAGCCTCTATTCCCTGGGAAAAAGTTATACTGTTAAGTGGAATTGCATGCTAGTGTCGGTACAAATTAGCAGAAACATTGGGTCGTCCTTACATAGTAAGCAGTAACATCTCTGTTAGCATGCTAATGGCTGTTTTGCATTTGCTGTGGTATTTCTTTGTGTTGGGTATGTACAGCTAAATGGATCTGGAATATGCAGTGTGTCTGCATAATGGCCAATTACAACTCCTTTGTAAGTGTAAAAGTACACTCAAAGGAATAGTGAAATAGCAACAATAAAGGCCAGCACTGAGGTTTTGTTAACGGCTCTGTAATGTTCCCTTCTCAATTAACTGTTGACAGTGACTTCTGAGCCATTATGAAGAATAGTCAGTGCGCTAACTGTTCTTACATAACAGGGAACAGTAATTGAAGGTTGTTTCTATTTCTAAAATTTGGAGTCATGTGAAGTAAAAAGGTGGCTCTGCAAATTGTATACTTACAGTTACAGTTATGCATTATGTAGAGAAATCTGTCAGATGTCATATATTTTTTTCATCTCTTAAATTGGATGTTATCTCAGGTAATCCCTCTTCACTGCAAACAGAAATTGGTTGGCCACTTTAAGCAAAAGTGAACAAAGTTACATTTTATCTGTAAAGCATAGTCTTTAAATGTGAATATTTTGTACCGACAACAGTCATTTTTTAACAGATCAGTCTTCCTTTGATTTGTCATAATGACCCTGTTGTCGTCCTGATTTCACTGTGGGGATTTTATCTGACATTGCTCATAACATTAACCAATTTGAGACTTGCACTTATTGTCCTCCGAGTATTTTCCCATTGATGTCTCTTTGAATAATTGGCACCCTTTATTTCTAGTTTTAACCACATCTATTTTGTTGTAGCCAGTGAAGAGAAAATCCAGATCCATCGTGACAGATGCCGGGAGTGAGAGTGGCTCTCCTTGTACTACTGAAAGTCAAAAGAGGCCTCTCTATGTCTCTTATGAGAGAGTGACTTCAATAAGATTTATTCAAGCTTATTTGAGTCTCTGTTGAAACGCAGCAACACAGCACTATTTGTACTGCTTGTAAAAATAAGTGCTGCTTTATTGATGCAGGGGGTAGCTCACTTATGACTGACATATTTGGTGTATGTGTGTACTGTACCTGCATGGATCTGTGTACTGAGTATGTGTGTGCTTGTCTGCTCCAGGTTCTTCCTTTCATGAGATGCATAAAATATGAGCAATGCAGACTCAGAAGATAATATAACAGTATGTGCAACACTGTGTTTGTGTGTGCGCGTGTGTGTAGCACTGGTATTCGTGGTGCTACGACAGTGCTGTCTCACTGTTGTGTGGAATTGAGCCCATCTCCAGGGTGCAACTCAAATTGATTAAATTTGCCAGGTAAGTTGAGGGGTTGACTTGAGGCTCCAAGCAATTATTTGACTGTGGCTAAACCTGGTGTAAAGAACAGATTTTCTTGTTCTTTCAGACCGCTGTTTTGTAATAAAGCAAAGTTCTGTTGTCAAAAAGGAGTACACAGCCCTGGAGAATAGCTAACCTATGTAATCTGATGCCCCCTGCAGCACACATAATATCCAACTGATATATCTTATCTGATATATCACACTAGACAAAGAGCTATATGCATTTGTCACTGCCATCTCTAATCATGTTATATTGTTGAGTGGAGCTGTCTGCTCTCATATCATGTGACAACCAATTTCATAATCAGATATATTTATGTCTATATTTATGAAATAAGGTGTCCAGAGATATAGATTTAAATAAAATCTACATGCTGGAGACACTCTGTCAGGAAACTGTGAATATTAGTGCTGGGCATAGGGATGCATATATTGCTGTTACTGGACTATATTCTCAAACCACAGCGTGCTCTGCGAAGTCTGTATGACTGAATGATGAAGCAGGTCGGAGTGACTCACTGCTGCATTACTTCGACACATTGCATCCAGTGAAAGGCCTCTGCCTCTTAAAAATAGTTTCCTAACATTATTGGCCTTTGCCCCTTTTAAAATGGCACATTTTTCACTTGTGACAGAAATAATTTTATCCTTTTCAGGTTATTATAGCAGCGTTGTCACAGCCAGAGCAGGTGGTTACGACACAAAACGAGAGCCACTGAGTTTGAAGAAAAAAACCCCACGTTAGTTTAATCAAATCACAGAATATGAACACAAAGAGCGGTGGACATGCCCGACCCTTTTCACCTCCATATTTTCTCATCTGCAGTCCACTGTTTATTTCTCATTCTGAGATTGTCCACATTCCCACTTCTGGAAATATTCAGTTTGACTCAGGAGATGATGTAGTCAGGGATCGCAAGGACAGGACTTTCTACTAGGGAGCTGTAATTTAAAAACTGTTTAATTTCTGATTGTTGGACTTCATCAGATATTTGCATTCTCACGGGTCATCCATTAGTTAATGTCTAATGTCTGTCGTGTATGTCATAAGACACTTGGTGTGATAAAGACAGAAAAAAATACAACAGGAGAAATATTGAAATTTTAAAGTGTGCTTGTATTGTTAAATAAGTTATGAGAGATATGCCAGAGATAGCAGGTGTGTTGCTGCTGCAGTTTTCAATCTTAGTTTCTTTAGTGCACATTTTTCCATGCTTAAAGCTGTCTTTTTAGGGGGTTGTTATGTACATAAGGACACTTGGTCCTCATTAAGCAAAGAGTCTTTGATACTTTACTTTATAGAAGCCTATGTGTTTTTGATAAACAAAAGCGTATTTTAAGCTTGAATAAATTACAAAAATTTTCAAAACAACCTAACAAAAAAAAATCACAGTCCTGGCAATTGGAAGGCCAGAACCTGTTTGGTGGGTTTCATTTTTTTTTCTGTGCAGGAAAAACCCTGTTAGCCAACACGAAACATAACTTTTAAATCAAAGCATGCAATTAAGATATTTTGTCATGTCATCTAAAAGCACCTGCAAGTGTCCTAAGGCGAGCTCAGGGAGGACAGACACCTCCAGTGAAGCTGTTTGATCTTGATTTTCAGTATGAATAGTTAGAAAGTTCTTCTTCTGCCCCCACTTCTGAAATCCAGCCAGCACCTTCGTCAAGAAGGTGTCGTGTCCTGTGCCTTAGCTTGTGAAACAAACATTCACCAGGAAACAGACACTACTGTTGGCAATTTTTCACTCACAATAGCTTATAGCTGGTCTACTTCATTATATACTACGTATATAAACCACTTTGGCAACACATGGTGCAGCACATGGCATGTACTTCCTGCACAAATTTGTATACTCTCTTATTCTATAAACTATAATATTAAAACACTGGGAGCCTCATAGCTGTTGCCAATAAAATGTAGATTTTTTTTTTTTAATGATAAAAAACTAATAATACATTCAAAACATGCTGATGTTATTTTGTACCGGACAGAAATGCTTCATGTGATTTTAGTTGGGCTGTGAGATGATCAGGCTTCTCTGCCCTCTTTTTTAGGGCCTGTGAGTTGCTGTATCAGTCTGTTCAGCTGTTATCTGCAGATGACAGTGGTGTCTCCTTCTATGGAAAATCCACTGCAAGCCCTTTCATCTTACAAGTACCGAACTGCATATTTTTCTTAAATGCAGAAAATCTTCCAATTTGCAGTCACTTTTTTACCCGGAGACATCTAACAGCCTATTGAACAGAGCTACTGAGCTACTCCTATATGTCCTGTCTTTCAAGCGTTATGATTGCAGAAGGTGGCATCTGTGCATGCACTGTGTGGCAGGAACAGCTGGTCAGACCCAGACTAAAGGGTGGCCATTAGCTCTCAGCACACTGACCTCCCAGGAGCACCTGGAAAAGATGGCCAGCAGGCAGAAAGGCTAACATTTAATTGCACTGAAAATGGCCGCTAAAATCTCCCCGATGGGGGAAATAGTTGCCCTGGTGAGATGATAGGAGAGAAGAGGGTGTGTTGCAGTCTTGACAAGGGAAAAATGAGAGAGGACTGGAAAAAGCACTGATGTAATGACAGGTGTCAGGACAAAAGGCACAGTTAGCAACAGAGACAGAAAGCTATATTGACTGGCAGATGACACACTAAAGTGATCAGTCGTTTGATGGAGTGCCAAACTCCAAGAATAACACGTTTTCAGACAGAACAAGCCCGACACAGCCTAAAAACAAGCTGTCTAACCCCTGCAGGTGCTATTGCTTGCAGCGCAGGTCCTCATGTAACTTATTCAAGACTCTACCAAGTTGGCAGTATTCATGTTGGCAGATAAGTTAAATAAGTAATGATCCTACTGCTGCTGAGCATATTGACTTTTTTCCTCTAGAAGCTTTTTCTTATGTACTCAGGTCTGCGTGTTTTTTTTTTTCTTCTACCTCTTTGTGATTTTAAGTAATAATTTATGCTTTTTTTTCTTATAAATACTTTGCAGTCACTAAATCAATATCAATTACTTAAAGGGTTTCCTTTGATAGGACAAGGTAGGGCATTTCCATGAAATATTCTTGCTAACATCTCTAAAAGCAGCAGCAATCCTGTTTTAACAGAAATCATTAGAAAGCAGACAAACAATAAGGGGAAAACACTTTATTAACTTAAGGTTCTCTCAGTCATTTAAATTTTTGCTCACATTGTGTTTTATTGCCTTGTAGTTCAGCTCTTTGGTTGAATATTGATAGGGCATGCTGCTGAGTTGACTTTATGCAGATGTAAAGTAAGATAAAACAAAAGTACAGTAGAAACACAGAAGTAAAGCCAAAGCAAAAATAAACCTTCTCAAAAACGTTCTTATGACTGATGTTACAGAAAGAATTAAAATAAGTAAATCATATAATTGTCTGAACTCGGACATACATCATCTGAACTCTGTTCAAACGTCATTGTTGGTCCATATGACCCCTGTAAAACTGGCAATTATGAGCCTCTCCCAACAATATGCTGAAATATTGCTTTTATATTGTGGAAACTACAGTGAGATCTGTTGGGTCAAAGTGCTTGTAAAAATCCTGTGAGGTGAGGTCAGCAAACATCGTTAAGACTCACTTAAACCTTCTTGTCACGACTGAGTCAGTGAAACGGTCAAACATGAATCTGTAAAGCTGCTGTAGGCTGAAATATAGACAGAACCCCCCCCCCCCCAAATCCCCCACCCCCCCCCCCTTTCCCCCCCAAAC
>VUQS01042915.1:11805-74955 GCA_015108495.1 Heterochromis multidens
AACCCCCCCCCCCCCAAATGAACTTAGACATCACACTGTCACACCTAAAGACTGTATCTAAAACGTAGAGCTTCCTGGTCTGAAAACATTCTTTCTAATGGCCAGCAGGAGGCGGCAACTCTGGTTACAAAAGGAAGTCTGTGAGAAAACAGCCCTTGGTCTTTTACCTCGGTAAACACTTTCATGATAGGTTTATAGTGTCTGTTGCTAGATTCAAGTGAATACAACATGAGTCTCATTTTGTAAATTATGGTCCCCATAAAGTTAAAAAAGATGACAGTGCAGGATATGGTTTGCCTTGTGATTGTAAGTTGCTACCATTGTTAGCATGCAGTGTCCCTCTGTTTCTTAATCAGATTCACATTTGTCACGTCCACTTTCAAAATACCAAGATTTTGATGTTTAAAATGTTCAGTGGGAGGCTTCACAGTGACTTCAGTAAGCAATGAGTGATGTCACTGTCTATTGTCTATGTATTAAATACTGGCCAACCAGACGAGCGTGGACATACATTGTATGGACAAAAGTATCGGACCACACCTCTTAATCTTTGAATGTGGAATTTTCTGGTGTTGGGGTGCATAGTACATAAAAGTTGCCAACACTGTGCTTACTGCAGGGTTTCAAACCTCCCCTGGCTTTAACATCAGCACAAAAACTGTGCTCTGGGAGCTTCATGGTATGGGTTTCCATGGCTGAGCAGCTCTTGTAGGTGTAAGTAGCCCAGTACTTCTGTCCACAGAGTGTATGCACATGCGTCATACTTGTTAAAGATGAGCCCGTTTTAAAAATAGGTTTAGTCTATGATGCTAACTCTCGGCTTCCAATTCTGCTCATTTAGGTCAACATTCTCTGTTTAACCCATTGGACCACTACGCCTTTGTTGTTTCTCTGGACTTTTTTACTCTTATACCTTACACTACTCTTTTGATCTGGTTGGAAAGGCCAGAAATGCGTAATTGGCCAAAGCTTCCCATCATGGGCTAGGATTTCCAATGCATGACAACAGAGGCCAGAAGAGATGAGGTGGTCTAGAATTACAAGAAGCAGAAAGGTTAGAATGGATTTTTTGATTCAAAGGCACTAAAAACATGTTAACTAGCCCGTCTGTAATCAAGACTCTACAATAAGGAGTCATTAGAATCAGTTCTGTTCTGAATTGCAGTGATTGCTTCAATACTGCCTGTATGGTGCAAATCCATTCACTTGGCACTTGGAGTACGGTGATGTACTGTTTTTAACATTCTTTACTTACTATGTATCTTCTGTGGATGTAGGCTTCCTCACATCCTTCTGTCTCTTCATGTAATCCCAGACACACTCGATGATGTTGAGATCAGGGCTCTGTGGGGGCCATACCATCACTTTCAGGACTTCTTGTTCTTCTTTACGCTGAAGATAGTTCTTAATGACTTTGGCTGTATGTTTGGGGTCGTTGTCCTGCATTTTGTGAATTGATAGAAATAACCAATCATTATTTATATTTCTGAAAGCATTCTTTGTTTACAGCATTTTTTCACACCTGCCTAAAACTTTTGCACAGTACTCTAGATGTTTAATGAAACTATTATTGAACATGCTATATAAATGCTTTGTAAAATAATGCATTAAATGAAATTGTCAGGAAGATTTTCTGAAACCTTTTTTATCTTCATATTTGCTCAAACTATGGTGAGAACAAGTATTGAGAGGTCTGTTTTCATAGCCACATATGAATGTCAACCTCATGTACAATATTTATCATGTTTGCTTCTTGGGTCCTTCAATTTCTATGATTTTTGCACAGATCAAACAACTTGTTTCTCCTCTTTCCTCCAGTCCCATGAAAGAGCATGTATCCAGTATGCACAGAGGAGTTTGAAATTTAGAGTTGTTTTCGTAGTCTTGCCATGACTTTCCCTGTCTTCTCCCCTCACCTCCTCTCTTCCGTAGATGCTTTTTGTCAGACTCTTGTCGACACCCTGGAGAGCACACCTGGTCTGCGCTACATTTGGAGCACCTTCAAGCCATTATTGCAAGGGAAAGTCCTCTACACACCTGATACACCTGCTGCTCGTCTCCTGGTGAAAGAAGTAGGTCTAGAGGGAAAATGAAAGGTTTCTATATGTATACTGACATTTTTGTGAACTTGAAAAGAATATCTTGCTCTGGTCAGTGTAAGTTACATCTGCAATGAAGACTTCAAGTCACTATATATAATATATATATATATATACACACACACACACACACTTTTCCAAATTAGGAGTTAGTATGCGTATGTAAATGTATGTAAATCTTGTATATATTAGATCAGACTAATTACAGGTAGAAAGATGCCTATGGAAAAAAACAGGATGTCACACATTAGTGTAGAAAATGAAAATAAAACATTTAATCAGGAGGCTTGTTCGTGCAACACAATAAATGTATATTGTTCTCCGTGACATTACATTTCTGCAAGAGATTTCCATCATTTTGATAGCTGCATAACCAAGCTTAAAACAAACAATAGACATGCTGTGCGAATTTTGCATTGAAAATACATAATGAGCATGAGCAAAACCTGCTGACTTCACAGCGAGCGGCCCGGTGTTGGCACAGGAGGCCCTCTTCACTCCAGACATAGT
Source organism: Heterochromis multidens (assembly GCA_015108495.1). NCBI lineage: Eukaryota > Metazoa > Chordata > Actinopteri > Cichliformes > Cichlidae > Heterochromis > Heterochromis multidens. The sequence continues at coordinate 14,415 of VUQS01042915.1, forward strand.
CAGGCTGTTTACAAGTCAGTGTTCAGGGGTAAATAACCCCATTTACATTCAACACCATGGGGGGTGGCAGTGTTACAGTGTGATGAGTTTCTATGGAGATTAGCTGAAAGTGCAGTTGTGGAGTACTTTCATGTTTGTATTGGCTCAGCATGAAAAGAAGGCTCAGTCAGGAGAAGGTGAGATAAATGTGTAAAGTAATATATTATTGTTTTTGTGTTTCAGGCGAATAGCACCTTCAACACCTTGGCTATGTTAAGAGAACTTGCTGACTCTTGGGATGAACTTGGGCCCCGTGTTTGGGATTTTCTACAAAATAGCTCTCAAGTCAATGCAATACGGGTGAGACTCTCATTGGTTATTTATTTTTATATAATACTGTACACATTACAATGGTTGATTTGTACAGTATGCTAAACATGGCCAAAGTTTCAAATTATCAGGTTAGTATATGCACAAACAATCCCAATGAGCCCAAAGTTCAGGCTTCGGTTGGCTCTAAACTTTCCATTCCTGGGAGTTTTTTTTTTCTACTCTTGAATTTGTGACATAATATAAAAAATTTGCAATTTCAACAATACATCTCAGTTTTTCCACATGATAAAGAAATGCTGCTGTAGTAAATGAAAGAAATCTGTCAGCACGACTCTTGAGGCTTAAATTGTTAGAAATAAATATAAGTTCAAATAAGAATTTGAAGTGTGAATTACACAAAGCTACTCAAGTAGTACAATCCAATATTAAAAACATGGAGGTGGAAATGAGCACAGTCTGAATATTTATTCAAGTTTAGTATCTAGTTTTGAAGTAAAAAGTTCCAGACAAAAACTCTTATTTTTGCAGATATTCTAAAAACTTACACTTAAATTACAAACATACACATATACATATACAATCTGAGTTTGGCATTTACCTGCACAAGCTTAAAAGAGAAGTATGAACAGTTACATCATTATGACTCATATTTGCATGATAACTATGAATGTAACACCCGGCCTAGCTTAGCACAAAAAGTTAAAATAAAGGAATGAATAAGTGCTGAGCTTTTTCTTAGTTGGGACCTTTTTAAAAGTAATGCATCACATTACTTAATCACTCCCTAGAGAAAGTAATTTGTTACGCTGCTCATTACATTACTTTTGAATTACTCTGCAACATGACCTGAAATCCATTGTCACATAATTACCAGTTTTAAATCAGCTGATTGAAGTGTGCAGGGAAAAAAATATGGAAAGAAAGACGTGTGATGGTTTTTTTTCTGTCTATCCGCCCATCCCTCGGATAATTGAAGAACCTTTGTACCCCATGTTACAACATAACATCACTGTGTTACCAAAAAATGTAATGTGATTACAGTAACACGTTACATTTTAGGATGTTACACCCAACACTGCAATGAACTCACAAACAGCAACAAAATTCATTCTTTTTTTAAAAAATTATGTTTTTAAGAAAAATACAGAAAGTTAGTCCCTTTGATCTGTATTGGCTGTATTTTTCAGCCTGGGCTAATTGTAAAACAACCTTCTTCACTTTCTTTTTGAAGAAAACACAAAGCATACAATATTTTCTTTTACAATTACTGCAGTATATTTTTTTCTTTAAAAATCAGTAAAATATTAAAAGATGAGCCTTACATCTGTTGCTGGTGAGAATATACATGCTGTGTACATCATTTACTCACACCTTCTGTTAAATATGGAGACTGAGAGAGGAAAGTAATTATGGATAAGTGCAGGATAATTTTCATCCTAGCAGAAAGGATTATCTATAGAAGTAAAGGACATGGACTCTTTGCCACCACTTCTCTCTCTTCCCCTCTATTCTCTTCTCCCTCTCTTTGCCTCTCGCCGTATTTCCTTGACACTGACATTACTCCAGTGTCACTCCAAATGAGCTTATAGGCAGCTGGAGGGAAGCAGACATTGGGAGCTCCATATAGCTAGGGTATTCATTACCCTAGCCCTAACCTTTACACAAATGGACCAGCAATCCTCCTTTGTCTTCATTTTCTCCCCACCCAGCTCTCTCCCTCTCTCTCCCTCTGTCCACCTCTTGTTCCAAAGCTGGTGGCTTCAGAGGTTTGTCATCTCCAGAGGTCATTCAAGGTCACAGACACGTTTTACTTTGATGGACCAATTACCATCACCACCACAACTACATCTATGTTGGGTGATTTAGGGTGTAAAGATGAATAAAAGAACACACTGTACTGAGCATATTCTCTATGATGGCTTAGAAATGAGAGTGTTTGGGAATACCTTTTGCCTTTACATACTTATATTCTGTAGGATTATGGTCCTGGTTCATTCAGTGACACCTGTACACCTGTTACTGCTGGAACGAGTGCTGTTTGATAGTGCATGTATGCAGCAGCCCCTTCTTCAGAAGCAGAACAGAAAATCTTAAGGACTATATCGCTGACTAAATCCTGTAACCGTAAGAGTACAACTTACAGTACTGTCAAATCCTGGATGTTACAGTTCCCACACTCAACTATCTAGTTACAAATATATAAAAATATACAGAGACTGGATTAAGCTGTCACTTGGGACCTGATATTGCCCTTTCTTTTTGAAGGTAAACACAGTTCAGTTCTTCACTTTATCACACGACCAACAAGGTTAAATGGCATATCTATGTGGTTTAAATGCCACTGAACATTAAGCATTGGGCTACACATTTAACCGCATGCAGCAGTAGCTGGATGAAGAGGTGAACTACTGAACCGGTTAAAAAGTTACGGTCAATTTCCCAGCATAACTCTCGTACTGCTCTTTCAGAATGGCTCTGAATTTTTTTTCAAAAGAAAATTTTGATGGATTGTGTCCTTAATGTAGCACCCACAATGATAGATGTACTGATTTTTTTAAAAGGTCACATGCAGCGTAGAGATTGCTTAATTTGACACTTTGTCCTTAGGTTAAGCAGAATATCATCAAAAGTGTTGACATTGAAATGCCACTGAGCACAGTGGGCAGAATATATCTGAATCTTTAACTTAGAATTTCACACTGTAGAGGCCACATTGCTCAATTGACGTGCAGCGCCCTTTGCTGACCAAAAGTCAGGCTCCGTATCGTCCACTTTGAAATGTTAACCACATTTAGCTACAGTACACGGGCTACATTTAGAAATGATATTAAATGGGTGATTTACAGGACTTGATTTCTTTGTGGGTTTTAAGTTTAACTTCTCCATACATTATGCGTGTTTTAATTTTAGTTTGATATAAAGCTGTCATTGCAGGAACAGTGTCAGGTTATTACTTGGGTGTTAATTTCACAGCAACTGGAAAATGTAGGAATACTGTGTGAGAGGGATGGTAATGGCCGTGGTAACTTGAGGGCAACACATGTAAACCAATAGATAGGAGTGAAATAGCCTTATTCTCAAAGGACTGTTGCATAAGAAGCTTAGAAATAGTTATTTCTCTAAACAAAATTACATACATATTCATGTAATGTGCTGTATGTAAGTGGGCCAAAACTACTGCAGCAAGTTTCCCCCTTCTCAGTGTATTAGGTTTATTAATTTGTTGCATGATTATGGAAATTGTGGCTTGATCTAAGACCTGAGATGAATGTAAGTTATATACATGTTCCTTGCCATGTTAGTGAAGGGGATTGAAGAGGAGGACCTGTGCCTTTCTCTGTTTCATTGTGCCTGCGCAGCCTTGTTTGTGTGTTTACAGGGAGGAGATTTGATTTGCATTCATTCTCTCTGTGGGTCCTAATGTATCTGTACCATGGAAATGCGCATATGCTGGCGTTTTTGTGCACATACACACTCTGTGCTGTAAATGAGCACTTCTTGGCCATAGAGGAGAATAGTTGATGTGCATCTTAGAGTTGCAAGTACAACACTGCCATCTATCTTAATGCTGTTAATTAATTCTGCAGAAAAATGAATGTCAGCTCCAGCAAAGAGCAAAGCTGACCCCCCATGCTTTTTCATCCCTTCTTTTTTTAAAAAACCTTTTGGTCCTTATAAATATTTATTTGCATTCATACCACATTAATTTTAAGCCTCTAACAGGTGGCTATTGTAACTATAAATAAACCCATCTTCTTGCTTTCAAAATCAGGCTCTGCTGGTGAATCCTGTGTTTGCTGCTGTCCTCAACAAGCGTCTCAATGGCACAGGGTGGACAGCTCAGCTGCTGGCCAACTTCCTGTACAACGGGCCTCCGGAAGATCGGCCTCCCAAAATGCCACCCTATGACTGGCGGAACGTCTACAACTCCACCACCGAAATGCTGAAGCTTCTCTCCACTTTCCTGGGTGTATGTAATTTATTTGCTAGTGCTTTTTGTAAATGTGAAACACCTCATAAACCTGGCTTCCACAGAGTTTTGCGACCCTTTCGGTGAAGTGAAGGATTTTCTAAGAGTAGGCTGTTCTTTGACATTTATGTTTTTTAAACATAATTCTCACTACCTATTTTTTTTTTGCCCTTCCACCTCTGTTCTTTCTTTGCCTTTCCCTCTGTTAGTTTTGTTTACCTGATATTGCCCATGTGATTTCTTTAGCTGGAGTTGCTACTGAAAACAAGTGCTGTATGACCTTTGAAATCCTCAAACAAAATTGTCTTTTGGTAAAATAAGTATGAGCTTTCTTTTTTTGGGTTTCTCTAAAAGCACCATCCAAATGAGCTAACTTTACCCACTCTAACCCTCGGCAGCAACATCTTATCTATAGGATAGTTTATTTTATTGCATTAGTGATAAAATATAAAAAATTGTCTTGCTACTTACAGACTTAAGACAGAGATTTAGCAAATCTTGTATCGCTGACATAATTTCTGCTTAGCTTTAATTTGCTCTTGTATCTTTCTGCTCACGACTGTCACACAACTCTGGCAGACTTACAGGGGTGCTACAGTATGTGAGCCTGGTGCATAATGTGCTCATGTTTAACACAGTGGCTTTTTTCTTTCTGAGCTCTTTTGTTGTGGCATCCATGCTCTGCTATTGTTCAAGCCAAACAAATCAAGATAGCAGTATTTTTTGTCTTCTTTTTTTTAAAATCTTGCTTTCACACTCAACTTTTGAGTCTTTAAATAACAGGCCACTTTTGTTCATTAAACCTGAAGAACCCTGACTTAAGGAGTTGTCAAATGCACACCAAGATCTACCACAGTGTCCCTTCCCTAATAATCATAAAACAATATTGCTATGGGATAGTGAATCTGAAATGGTGTCATCCAGTTGGAACACACACAGAGTTAACATTCATACTGTATATTGATTGTGCCACGGTTCAAAGCAGAACTGTTCTTTCTCTAAATTGCATGGTCAAATATGTGCACAAAGCCCACCCTCACCTCACTCCTACCCTCCCATATACACACATAATATCAATCCAAGTGCAGGTAAAATGACAGCTTAGGCCCCTCAGGATTAGCCATACACGGACAATAAAATTCCACTGTAATGCAATCTATTTTCTGCCCTAATGGAAATTGCATTGCTCAGAATAGATAAGGAGCACTTATCAGACAACCTTTACTGCAGTGATGTCTTGTCTGGATGCATACATGTTTAGGGAAATTACATATTTTCAGTACTGACATTGCAAACACGTGGCATAGCATAGAGCATAAGACAATTCAATTCAATTCAATTTTATTTATATAGCACCAAATCACAACAGCAGTCGCCTCAAGGCGGTTTATATTGTAAGGTAAAGACCCTACAATAATACAGAAAAACCCCAACAATCAGACGATTGGCACTTGGCAACAGTGGAAAGGAAAAACTCCCTTTTAACAGGAAGAAACCTCCGGCAGAACCAGGCTCAGGGAGGGGCAGTCATCTGCCACGACCGGTTGGGGGTGAGGGGAGGAAGACAGGGCAAAAACACACTGTGGAAGAGAGCCAGAGATTAATAATATATACAATATATTATATATAGACTAAATTCATGCATTTAGTTCCATACACAGTGATGCTCTGTGTATGTCTATGTAAGCTGCTGAACAGAAAATACTTAGATAAAGACTTCGTCTATCTAATGAATAACATTATTTAACCTGATTTATTTTACCTGATTTACTTACAACAATAACTATAATCCCTTATTAGTGCAAATTGATTGCTTTAGCATACATGGGGAAGAACAGGCTAACAAGTTTCAAATGTGCAGACACAAGACATAGAAGAGTTATGCACCTTTAAAATGTGTGCTCACAAAATGAGTCATTTGTATCCTTGAAATGATTCTTGGTGTGAGCCAATTACTTTCTAAAGATTAAAGCCCAACAATTTGTGCTCATTTTCTAATTGGCATGGCTCCTCTCTGTGTTGCCACCACCAGCATTAACACTGAAGAGTCATGCTGCATCTTCTTTTTTTCTTTTTTAATAGCACAGAGAGGCAAATTAGAGCCTCAAACTGCATATCATTTCTTTCATAAACCTGTTTAATTCAACAATGGTGAGATTTATAAAACATAAAAACAATAGAAATGGGCCTATAAATAGCATAAAAGGTCATTGTGAAATTTTTCATGGCAACAGCGCTGAGCGTCACCATTGCAACATTTTCATAACTCTGGGGATAGAACTTAATCACTAGCTTCAGATGAAACTGCTCTGGTGCTTACTGAGAATGTTGTGCTGCACTAATCTTATTTAAACATTAAGGGCACTTGAGGATGACACTACTGTATGAGCTGTTATAACTTGTGAAGTCTCATTAACATGAGCAGATAAAGTTGATTTATAGCGGCACAAATAGCTGATTAAACATAGATTGGAAAGGCTCCAAAGGACATTTGTAAATGCAGAAGAATCAAGTTCACTAAATACATCTGTAAGAAAAACATTGTTCCTACAAATACGTTTAAATAAAGATGCTTTTTTTTTTTTTATCATGTATTTGCTCAAATGATGTGGTAGTTAGCATGAGGCCCCTGTTACCAGGATTAACTACAGCTTGTACAGCTTGTCGCTATATTTCATTTAGCACTTGTCCAAACTTTGGGCTCGTGTAGCTCTTCATTGCTCTAATATCCTCCAGTATGTGCTGAACAAATGGTGTTGTTTGTGATATTTTTTTCCTACCATAGCTGGATATACAATACAGATTCCTGAGGGGGGAAATGATAAAACTATTGCAGCACTGAGATGTGTGGACAGCTGTCAGGTGTGACTGCCTCCCAGGATGGCTAGCTCATTATCGTCTCGTGAAACAGGGGGACAAGGCTACAGAGCAGGGGAATGCTAGCAAGGGTGTATCTCATTTGCTTGTCTCTACTGAAGCCCAAAACATTTCCCACCCCTGACATCTCCAGATAATTTGGAACTACACTCTGTGTTGTTTAGTCAATAGCTGAATGTTACTTTCTTTGCTAAATATCCATCTGCCTTTCTCCCACTGAGATCCTGCCTTTTGTGGATGCTGAAAGAATGCAGAAACAGAATGATTTACTGTAAATATAATGGGATTTTAGAAAAGTAAGACATTTGTGTGATGGCTTTGTGTTTGCTGACAGTGTTTGGATCTGAATAAGTTTGAGGCAGCTTCCACTGAAGGCCACCTGGTGAACAGAGCGCTGGAGCTTCTAAGAAATAAAACGTTCTGGGCTGGTATCGTCTTTGAAAACCTCCAGCTGAACTCCAGCCTCCTGCCTCCTTATGTCAAGTACAAAATCCGCATGGACATTGATGAAGTAGAGCGTACCAGGAAAGTAAAGGGAAGGTATGTAGCACTCAGATGAAACCCATTCTTTCTGCTGTATACACATACTGTAACTATAACCTTCTCTTATTTTTCTTTGTGCCATTTCTTCTGTTGCACATTTGATTGACATTTTATGTAGATGTTTATTTGCTTCCTTGCCAATAGCTAGACTAAAGAACTTGATGCCATACATATAACTATACATGGTAAATATGAGGCTATGGGGCTAGGAGATATTTATCTCTTGGATCAAAAACTAGTTGCAGTATGACGTAGAGTTGTCAACAAAGCCAGGCTTTCTTTGCGTTAGCTGGCTCAACAAAACCTAAAATCACAGTCAGATAACGGGTGTTACGAGAGTGGTTATCAACTTTGCCTATTAAACTGGGCTTTCTCATTAAGGGGCGTTTCACGTGTCACGTGACTCTCCTTCCATGCGAAATGATCCCTGTGAGTGCCACCTACTCCAGAGACGTTAGCAGATGATGATGATAAAAAATGGATAAAAATCTATAAAGAACATAAAAATAAAAAAGTAAAATGCAACACTTTTGCAAATAAGACGAGAGATTAATGCTGCAGAAAGTCATTAATCTTGGGATGTAGCGCGCAGAGCAATAAAATCAACAGTTTAATTTCATAAAACACTGAATGCTGCTCTTGGTGCTGCTGTTTATTTCTAATGTGACGGCTGCACATTTGAGCTCTGAAACTTCATACATTTAATTATTAATTGTTATTATCCCATATTCTAATAAAGGAGACGTGGAAATCGCTTTAGTTTGTCAGCAGATAAAGGTGAAATTAATTTTATTGACTGAACAGGTGTTCTTGGTGTGTTTTCTGTGTTCTAGTAGCTGCAATTCCAGTAGCGTAAAACAGACTTAGCAACTTGATTCTATCCTTAGAATCAAAATTAATACATGTGCAGTACATTCCAGTGACAATGCAGTGAACAGTTTGCTCTGCTGTAACTTCACAGCTGGGCTTCATTCATGATGTTAGTAAGGTACAGTTTAAGAACGTGCACCTATAAAACCTCTTCCCCCAGCAGGAAATCTGTACTGCACTTAAAACAGGCTATAAATAAAAGAACGAGTGAAAACGTGGCGTTTCATACCGATTTTAAACCAAAACTCCGAACCTAACCTGCTCCTGACCAGGTTAAGTTACCACGGTGATTTAGCCAAGTAAAAACAGAACAGAAAACTCTGACTTTAAACTCGACATAGCTCGCTAAGAAGTTAATCTCGCTTCGTAGTACACCCCTCAGGTGTAGTTAGACCATCTCTTCCAAACCAAGTATTGATCATGTTATTGCAATAAAGAGATTAAATGCAGAAATCTTAGTTTTTTTTAATCCATGTTTGTGACTAGACGAGAATTACTATAATTAATATAACCAAAGTACTCACTACCCATTTACATTGATCTACAAGTAAATGTCCCACCCATAACTCCTCTGCCCCAAAAGGTGTCATAATAGTGTGTCGACAGTTAGCTCCCCCAGAGTAGGGGGTCGGGAGTTTGAGTTCTCTGCTGAGCATATATATTTTTTTCTTCAGGTTCCTACTCTTGTCTCGACCAAGAACAATTTGTTTATTTCATTTTGTTCTAATTGATAAAATGGTAATATAAACTATTCTTGCACACAAACTTTATTTTGCTAAATAGCCTGACGAAGATGTTTTAGCAACATTCAAGAATTGCATCCATCTATGAACTTGCATCTCTAACATTGGCACACTTTTCAATTTGGAACTATTTTAAAATGAGATGTTGAGAAAAGAGAGTCAGCCGACAGTTATTCACAGTCGAAATGTTGCTGATTAGCTTAGCAACAAGAAACAAACAGAAAAATAGTTAGACCAAAGTCTCTAAGGCTTTTTTTTTTGTTTAAATTTTGGACAGAACTGTTTTCCTCTGTTTTCATCTTTAAGCTGTTTTAAACTGTCATCGTCAATAACTCTTTTTAAAGAGCCTGTCTTTATTTTTATAGCCGCTTTCCCCATTTCAAATCTGTATGCTAACCTAAAAAGATTTAAAGCTACAAGGCTATGACAGGCAGTCTTCAGCAGACATTATGACCCATCATTGCAGGGTAAGCACAGGTGTAACTGACCAAATTAATTATAGTCCAGTTCTATTTAGTGTTTCAGTGCATTGCAGTGAGCCAGCATACACAGTACCAGGCCCTGAACCATCTAAATGGAACAGGAACATAATTAGTGTTATTAATTACGCCTTGTTTTCCCTGAAATGACACATTAAAAAGGTTATGTAAGAATGGCCTATATACAGTATCTTCTCTTTAAACTCATGGGCAGAAAGCTGAAAATATTTTCCAAATTGTCAGGGGTAAGTCTAGATGTTAGAAAAAAAACACCATGGGTCGTTGTCCTGTCAGGCAATAAGGTCTTTTTTTAGCCTTATAAAGTTTACCTTTGCTCTATATGACCTCTAAAATAACTTATGATACTCCGGTAGTATTTCTGACCATTTTGGTTGCAGTTTACTTGCCCTTTGCTAAGACACATCATGGTCTGTCTTCTTTTAATAAGGTCATGGTCTCCCGGAGCCAGAGACAACTCCTTTAACGACCTGCGCTATATATGGGGAGGCTTCGCCTACCTGGAGGATATGATGGACCATGGCATTATACGGATGCAAACCTCAAAAACCCAACCACTGGGTGTTTTTGCCCAGCAAATGCCATATCCTTGCTTTGTGGATGACGCGTGAGTACAAAAGCATTTTTTTTTTTCTGTCAGCCTTGTGGATAGAGGAAGAGAAATGAGAAACGCAGCAACACACTTGCACTCACTCTGGGGAGTTGCCGCTCACTGCCAGCGCACAGTTTAGTTATGGCCTCCTCAGTCTCTAAACCCCTTTCAGATTCCACCTTGGAAAACTGTTTACTCTTAACGTGCCATTTCTTTATTTTATGTGTTTTCCTTCTGCTAGTGTCCTATACTCTCATTGATAGGGACTAAGATGGGGAGCACCCTTAATCATGTTATTGTTCAAAGTAAATAATGAAAATCGAAAATCTAAGAGTAAATTTAGTCATGAATAGATTCTCTGCAAGAGGGAGGAAACGAATGAAGCTAGCAAGTAGAAAAGAGAGAGCCTAAACTATTGATTTTAGTCAAACCACAGGAAATTCCTGAATAGTTGGTGGATGCTGAATTATTTAAGCAACCACTTTGAATCCCTTCCTTTCTTGTACTTCCTTTTCAACAAAGTGAGCATAGAGCACCACACGTCCCTCACAGCTCCATTGCATGCAAGGATTGATAGCAGCCTTCCCTCTGTGTTCTTGATGTATTTATTGATAGCACTGGCTTCTGTCGTGTTTGATCATCCACCTGGGGACACAAATGATGTGGTATCACGCTAAATCTTCTACAGCCATGATTTCCTCCGAGTCCGGAAAAAATCTCCTATTCACAACACATTATGATCCCCATTAATAAAGGAAAAACCCAGTGATGCCATCAGGAGAAAAGATAATTACCAGTGAGATTTAAGTCCAACAACACAATAGCCCCACTTTCAGTAGACACAAAAATATTCTCAACCCACGGGAAAATGCATTTCCAGAAATTAGGCATCTAATTTTAAAACATTATGTGGTTTGGATAGCACAAACTTTTCAGTGAATCAACCTTCTGGGGGTAACAGGGAACATGAAAATGATGACTTCTTATGTGGGCTGCAAATATCTATAAGCATGCTGTTGTTGAAATGGAAGTTTTGAACAATCCTACATGATATATTTGTCTCGGAGAAATGAGACACAGAACAAAATTGGAAACCTAATGTCCCCTAATGTCCTCCAGAAAGGGGCTTTGCTGATATGTGATTTAAGTTAAACTACTAACTCCAGTGGAAATATTCATGTAAAAGGTGTATTGCCATTTTAAGTTATCCATACTAATGCATCACCACTAAAACGAGTCCTAAAACCCAGAACTGAGCTTACAGTTCCCTCGTCTCAAAGTCAGTGGACTTTTTGAACGTGTTTATGGTTAGATGCATAAATAAGGTGTGCGGTTAACATGAGCTTTAGAAATTTCCCCTTTTGCTGCAACATAATGAATGAAAATAAATATCCCATTGGAGAATTTTTATGCTATTATGTAACCCAGACAAGGCTTTTGTTAAAAAGTGGCTTAATGAGGTTGCTGAAGCTGTTGTGGACATTTTAATGTCATCATTTTGACCACAGGAACTTAGTTATATTCACGTTAAAATCACATGATCACAGTGCGGTTCATTTATAGCCAAACTTGAGCCTGACTTTACTTCTTGCAATTGCTTCACTTCAAATGTCTTAAAAATGGAGCCATTTATTGACATTATCTTGCCAAACAGCAACTGTAAGTATCATAAACTTATATTTCCCACAAAGCTTATTTTCTGCAATAATCCAGAATACTGTGGAATAATCCCACTGTCTTTTTGTTGAGGGAACTGAGCCAGTGCTAACCTCAGAATTTGCCTATAAAATTGTTTTAAAGCCTAGTACCTCTTTCAGTGGACAGAATTTTCCATAGACCTCCATACAATCCTAACACCGATTAGCATACAGTATGTTTGCTGTCACTGGTACTGTGGCAAGCTCAGACAGAAGAAGGAACCATGAGACAGAGATCCCAATCAGTTTTTGTAATCCCTATGTTCCATACACTGCTCAACCCCAGGAATGCAGCTTTATTAGCACTAACACTCCCAAACAGGTACAGTGTCATTGATTAGCCACAGCTAACACAATTGGCAAGTTTGGTTGCAATTAATGGCTTCCATCTTCAATTTACAACATTATTTTGATGTTACAGACACCTGCTGGTTCCTGAAACCCACACTAAGAACCACTGCTTATAGAGTATAAAACCTGCAGATGGAAGACGACTGAGATTTTCACATTATACTTGTTTTTGCCAATACAGTAACAACCAAAAGCTAACAACAGATTTTTTCAAATTTGCTATTAATGCACGGATTTAGAGCCACAATATATTTTTGGTCATCATTTTGTTGTGATAGGGATCCTAAATTAGACAGTCATGGTACAGCTTCTTTGTACACGTTAGCCTCTTTGCTTCAGTGGACATCTTCCTGAAACAAAGGATTAATAATTACAGACGATAAAAAGGAGCCATAAACCACTGCAGTACCCCTCAGTCACTCTGCCATTTACTCTTTCCTCTGCAGAGACATTTGGGCATTTCTATGAATTATTAACGCTCGAAAACTGCTTTTTCTTTTATAAATAATAGAGAGTGAAATCACACAAAGGCAGATGTGCTTAGACACGGAGAGGCACGATGGGGAGGAACTTTGCTGGTAATTGTTTTCATCTTGAACTGTGTGTTGCCAGGCAGAAAGAAGGAAAGGACACTGTGCATTTAGATGTTTATGGCCCAGGGTTGTTATTTCTCATTTCTGGAAAAAAAAAAATGTCTGATTTTTTAAAATGTAATTTAAAAAACATCAGTCTTTGGATACAGTATGTCCCATTCAGAATGTAATGTTCTCCAGCTGGAAGGTATAAGAGAAATTGTATGAATGTATACAATTTAACAGTAGGAAAAGCAAAGGTATAAAAACACAGTTTTAAAATATAACGTGTTTTAGTGTTTAGCATTTTTTAAATGGTTTCTGTTTTTATCTGTTCTTTACTCTTGACCTTGGAGGTATTTTTTTTCTATTAGTTCACTCACATATTCAAGTTTGAGTATATTTATATGATATTAATACAAAAGGAAATATTTTGACACCAGCCCAGGAAGCTGTTGCCAATGACACCATTAGTTTCTGAGACCTTATCATCACTTTCTTTTTATCTTTGTAGGTCTGCTTTTAATCTCACGTAAACAATATTTCTACTCCACTGATAAACTTGAGCTAAGAAGCCAGCATTATCTACCCCGACCTCCAACCCTCATCATCAAACCTGCCTTAGAAATAATTTCCTTTTTGTGTTCCTCATTTCCTCCTCGTAGCTTTTGGCAGCAGCACGCACAATGAACTACGAGCAATCTGGACTCCTTCAGCCACAGCTGACCCTGTTGGCATTTTGAAATTGTGATAACTAAACTGTATTAGCTCCCACTGTCTTCATATTCACACTGTGTACAGGACTGCAATGACAGTGTGGGATAAAGTCTGACCCCTGCGGGCTCTGATAGCACATAAACAGGCCCTTTATCAGTGGCCTCTGAGCCATTGCACGCTCCTGGATCAGAGGCATGCCTTGTTTGGATCCTGAGGCTGCGCTCCCCATCAATAGGTCTTTCACATTCACATGGGTTTGATGTTAGATAATAGTGGCCGGCAGTGAACGTGCCAAATATTCAACTCCAGGATGTGTTGGGGAATATGCTTTTGTCCATCTTCAGTAGCTAATTAACCCGATGTGTGTACCGTTACTACTGAGAGTGCCTGAAAAAGCCGAGCATAATTAGAACATCTGAAGCTTGTAACAAGCAAAAATCTGCAATTGATGTTTTGTTTCATGTTTATAGTGTTTCTGTGCTGTGCAGCGACAAGCTGTATTAATGACATCAGAAAATATTCCCAGCATGACTCCCTGTACACTGAAAGAGCCTTTTGTCACCACGGCTGAAAAAGAGCTTTTAATACTGGATAGTGTAATTCCAGCTTTTCAAAAATCATTTCTCCCTGTTTAGAGGGGATGGGGAGCAGAAGGCACATATATTGATTAAAAATAAAAAAAATAAATAAATCTGACAGCAGGATACTGAGGAACTTTAATTTTTGCAAATACTCCATACAGTGTGTAGCACTTGACATACTCATTAATACTACATTGAGTTCAACATAAAGATTTGCTTAATGAGTTTGGTTATAGGTTCGGCCCTGTATGACCAGCATCAGATTGGAGCCTAGAGAGAAATGCTGCATACTGTCCAAGCAGTTATGGTGTTTTCATTTTGTAATGCAAATGAAAAATCACTTTTGGTAGTTTTTTTTCTTCTGCAAGCAGCTACATATGAATTATTGTGTGTATGTAACTGCTACTACTACAGCACTGAGCAAAAGTCTTGAGCCACCCCTTCTTTCATTATATTTTCCAAAGAGCCAGATTTTCTTGTCATTTTTAAAGGTGTCTTGAGCAATAGTTCTCCAGGCTCTCTGAAGGCCTTTCAAAGTTTCCCTTTGGACATTGGCTTTTCCCCCCATTTTCAGAACCTGTACTTGTACCTGACCATTATTAGTGGAAAATAGTATTTTTGCGCCAAAAAGTTGATTCCCTATAACCTATTAACTGAGAACTTGGCATATTTTGGCATGGTGTGCAGTGTGCCCATAAAAAATCTGAGGAAACTGTACAAGTAGAGCACAAAAGAATAAGTGGCAGGCCTAAAAACTAACTCCAGCAGATGAGCAGTATCTGAAAGTCATGTATTTAAGAAATAGGAAAAGAATCCAGCAAAGACCTGACACAGATCCTGAGAGATCTGACCCTTTAGTTGATCCATCTGGTCACTGAAAGAAGGGAAACAGGGAGAAAAGGCTGATGGATGCCAAAAACATCCATTACACAAAAACTGGACTGAAAATCTGGTCTTATGGAGTGATGAATCCAAATTTGAAAGTTTTGGTTCAACCTGTCGTTAGTATATACAGTACAGAGGAGGTCAGGAGAGAGGTACCACAGTGAGAGTGAAGAGGCATCTGTAAAACACGGTGAAGGCTCTGTCACAGTTTGGGACTGCATTTCAGCCAGTGGTGTGGATGTTGTTAAAACTGAGGGAATTATGAACAGAGAAAAGCAGTCAGATTTAGATCTACCAT
Source organism: Heterochromis multidens (assembly GCA_015108495.1). Taxonomy (NCBI): domain Eukaryota; kingdom Metazoa; phylum Chordata; class Actinopteri; order Cichliformes; family Cichlidae; genus Heterochromis; species Heterochromis multidens. Next base: position 29,920 of record VUQS01042915.1, read on the forward strand.
GCAATACCACCTGGAAAGCATCTGATTGGCAGTGGCTTCATTTTTCTGCATGACAATGATCCCAAACACACTGCCAATGCAGTAAAAGCATACCTGGATAGAAAAACACACAATGGATCATTATCAGTCATGGATTGGCCTCGCCAGAGCCCTGACTTCAACATTATTGAAGCAGTGTGGGATCATGTTGACAGAGAACAGAACAAAAGGCAGCCAACATCCAAAGAAGAGCTTTGAATGTCCTTCAAGAAGCCTGGAGAACTATTCCTGAAGACTACTTAAAGAAATTACAAGAATACTGCCTAAGAGAGTTCAGGTTGTGCTGAAGAATAAAGGTGGGCATACCAAATATTGACTTTCAAGCTTGTTAGAACTGTACAAATTCGGTTTTTGCCTTATATACTGTATTTCCATATATGTTTGCACATATTTTAGTAAATTGCTGCACCTATTTTCCTAAAAAAATATAAAGAAATGAGTGGTGGCTCAAGATTTTGCACTTTAATTCTAAAAAAAAAATACAAAAGTATTTTGACCCTATGAACGATGTAAAACACCACTCCGTGCCGTTCTTTATTTTCTTGTATTAAAAGCATTCATCCAAACAAATCAGCACTTAGGGCAATCAAATTGCAGCTTTCAAATGTGTTTGTTGACAGTGTTTTAGAAAAATCACCATGAATAGAAGAAGCAATTAGCTTGAACCACCCCCAAAAGATTACATTTTATTTCATTCCTAAGTGGGAATGCATGCTGCAAATCATGCATTCCCACAAATATAGAGGCTTTTGAAACTGTGCAAACCCCTCTCCAATCAAGAGAAACTATGTATTTAGAAAATTTTCAAAATTATTAAAATCAGAAACTAAAATGTACATTTAAAGTTTTCTCATACTTTGCTGTGACTTCACACGTTGTTGACTGAACATATTTTAAAAAGGCACACACCTTTAGATATAACACCCTGTGACTCACTCTCAATCATCCCACTGCCATGAACTTCAAGAAACTCTCAGTAGAACTGTCTGATGAAATTGTTGCAAGGGATAGGTCAGGGAAAGAATATAAAACCATTTCTAAATCTTGTAGTGTTCCCAGGAGCACAGTGGCTTCGGTAATTGTGAACTGAAAGAAGTTTGAAACCATCCAGACTCCACCTAGGGTTAGCTATTTGGCCAAAGTGAGTAAGCAAGCAAGAGGGGCCTTGGTCAAGAAGCCAGTGGTCTCTCTAATAGTGCTTCAGAAGTCCTCGGCAGAGATGGCAGACCTGCCAGAATTATGACCATCTCAGCAGCACTCCATAAGACCTATATGGCAGAGTGACTAGTTGGAAAGCACTCTTGAGGCAGGGACATATGATGACCCACTTTGAGTGGGCCAACAATGAAAGGTCTCTGAGAACATGAGCAAAAAGATTCTTGTTTGGCCTCTTGGTTCTATGGGGAAAACTCATCACTTGGCTGCTACCATCACTACATTGAAATATCATGGTGGTGGTGTTATCTCTATTATGGGTGGTTCTGAGAGAAAAATGATTGCAACTAAACACAGAATGGCACATAAAGAACATCTGCTCCAGCATGGAAGCTGAGACTGGGGCAGTGGTTCAGCTTTGAGCACAACAGTGTTGTTGCCCAAATATTTATACTCTACCTTACATAGCAGTCCAAACATAAGTTAATGTTACCTCAGGAACAACAGGTAATTGGATGGCTGATTTATTAGTTTGATATAAATTATTTGTTTTTAGAACAGACCAGTACTTTGTCACAAGTCTTAGTTTCTTCCTTTCTTTTTTAAATAAATATTTAATAGCAAGAAATTATTAAATCAGTACATCACCATAAGTTGTTACCACCTTTTATACTTTAGCCTTTCTCTAAAAGCAGCTGGTTTTTAAAATTGTATGTTTTGTAAGTGTAATGTATAAATTAGTAATGCAATTCTGCTTTTCTGTATGTGATCTTGCTGTTAAAAATGAAAAAACAGCATGAATTTAAGTTCTCCTTGTGCTAGAAATGTAATCCTTAGAAATGTAAGCCTGTTTTCTTCAATGAATTTCTCAGTTCTTGACAGCCAATGAATATAACAGTATATCTTTGCTGAAACTGAAACAGAAACCTATATTTCTTTAATTTTATTTTACTATTATTTTTATTTTTTACCATAGTTCGCTAACCTCTGGGGAGGCTGTGCTCTACTATCTCTCGATTTGAGAAATCAGTCTTCTAGCTTTCCTAAATTTAGGTCAGCCTGCCAATGTAATGGGAGCCCCGTAACACAGACCAGCCTGGAGTTCTATTACTTAAGCAAGTTTGATCGATCAGCGAATGTATAATTCAAAAGCATCTGGTGGCAAGGTTGTCAGTGTCAGACACAGTGTGCATGACTGATTTCTTTCCCTCCGGTGTGGGAAGTCACAGAAGGAGTTAACTCATTCAGACTGTCAGCTGTTACAGAGATGTTAGGGTAGAATCAGGAGCAGATAATACTTGAATTAGTATTCAGCTTGATGCACTTGCTACTTGAGGCTGCTTACCTCCCTAGAAAAGGTGCTAATGTATCAATTTGCTCATCATATTGATTCTGTGATCTCTTCAAGTGGAATTTTTGGGTTCAAAGAAGAGATTTTATTTATGTAATCTTATATGGGATTTCGGATTTAGTTGCTCTGGTGTCTGAGCCTCTTGAAACTCTGTGTCAACCAATCCTTTCCTGCAGTGTTCAAGACCTCGTTTGAAAAGTGATCCATCCCATGAGGGCACACGAGTGTCCTCAAAAACAAGCGTGTCTCTCTCTCGTTCAAGTTCTCATGTAGCAGAGCTTCCTTCAAGGTTTAACTGCTTATTTTTATTAAGTGTCCAAAACTTTTATACAACTTTTTGAAATGTCTTTATATATTAAATGGAAAACTGCTCGAATATTTTTTTGAAAAAGGAATGAGTACAATAAATACAGTTTTAAGAAAATAATTAGCAGCTGTTTGAAAATTGGAGTATAAGATAAAATAAGACAAAAATAACATGCAAAAGCACCTCTTGAACTTACGCAGAGCTAACTAGTTACTAATTAAGTGAAGTACTTGTTTGAGGGAAATGTTCAAACTTGGCAGGGATTCAATAACACTTAAAAATAACTTGTCAGGACTTACAGGAGATATTTATTCTAATGTAAATACTGGTAGCAGTACTGAAAGCAGCTCTGTTTTACCAAATACATCACATTCACTTTGTGCTTCATCTATTCATCTGCGCTCAGCAGTGCTTTGCTTGCATTATATCCTCAATATTTATGGAATGCAAACATAAGTGGTATGTAGAGTTTATACTTTGTCAAAATCTATTTGATATCTCTCCTCTCACTGTCTAATAAAGCAAAGGAAGCACTTTATTATATTGGCAGTGGGGAAGATATTGACATGGCATTTTGGTGGCATTATAGAGCCAGTTTAATATCCCCTTATTGTGTTGTAACAGCATCAAATCATACATCATCTCTGGCATGAGGTGAAGCACTAAATGCCTTATTGAGCTGATGCACCAAGTTTACAAAAGGTTAGCTCAGCGTAAAAATGATAACACCTCAAACGTATTGAGTCCGGGTGCAACATAAGTTTAAAAAAAAAAAATTTAGGTAAAAAATAAAGAAAAAGTAAAGAAAAAATATTTTACTAAACAAGTGAAAGTATATATCATGTAAAGAGCAAGAAAAAATAAATATCCAGTAAACTTACTGTCTGTTGCCACAGGTTGTGTTTTGTGTCAGAATATTCTGAAGAATGTCCATTGCAGTATTTTCATTAAGCACATTTACTGTTATTGTGCAGTCCTATCATAATGTAAAGGTATTTGCAGTTTGCATTTAACCTACTCCCCATGTGCACATGCAGTTCTGATGTTCTTTGATTGTTCTCCCCCATAACCAGCTTCATTCAGAGTATTGGAGGAATTCTCCCCATGTTCCTGATACTGGCCTTCATGTACACTGTGTGCATGACCATCAAAGGTTTGGTTCTGGAGAAGGAACTCCGGCTCAAGGAAGTCCTGCGTGTTGTTGGTGTGCAAAACAGTGCTCTTTGGTTTTCAAGGTTCACAGAGAACATTGTTCTACTAACAGTTCCCTGTGCGCTCATGAGTGTCATGGTTAAGGTCAGTAGAAAAGAGCCACTCATTGAAAAGCATCAAAACACAAAGCATACAAAATAAGGGTATATGATATGCTTTATATATTCTATTGTGAATAAAATATGGAATAAAATATGGGTTTATAGGTTTTGTAAATTGTTGCATTCTGTTTTTATTTACATTTTACACATTGTGCCAACTTTTTTTTGGAATTGGGGCTGTATGTACTAAAACATTTTAATTTCATAGTGCTAATTTCACTCAAAAACAGAGACTGCTAAATCAGACCAAGAAAAAATAAACATCCAATAAACTTCCTGTCTGTTGCCACAGGTTGTTCAGGTCAGAGAATTTTTTATGCTTTGTGTTTTGGAAATCTTGCTGTTGTTAATCAGAAACAATTACTATGCATAGACTCAAATTATGATTGATGATTCTTAGATAATTAGCCCTCTCCTGCAAATTAAGTCAGCATGCAACAAAATCATGCCAATTGCATTTAGCTGTATTTCCTGTAAATTCAAGATGCTGTTGTGGGCTGCTGTTAATCTGAGGAGTGAATTTTAATCATGTGGTATCCTACAAAATGTATATTTACTTGATTACCTACAAAATGTATATTTATTTGATTGTAGTGAAAAGTAATTATCTTTTTGCCCCTGAAATGTTGTACACTAATTTTACATGACATTGAATCTAATTTGCTGAGTAATAACTATGTTTGACAAATACCTGATGGATAAAACAAACACCCCGGTGTGGGCCAAAATATTCTTTGCAGTCCTGTATCTGGACAGCAAAGACAAATTATAATAAATAAGACTAATATCTGACCTCCTGTGCTTACTAAACAAAGCTGTCTCAGACAGAATTTGAAAGAACAGCGGGGAAAGCACTGCTTTATATAGTTTAATTATTTAGCAGTATTTACATTTACTGTATCTAAGATTCTGCCAGCCATCCAATACATGCATAATGTACACAACCAACAGTGTATTTCTGCATTGCTGAGCTCTTGATGTATAATGTATTGTAAGTTTAATCACCGGGCAGGTCTAACATCATCAGTCATTAAAAAAAAGAAAAAGAAAATGGTATTATTCCCAAAAAGAGGTTAAAGAAATTCTAACAGTAGTTATGCACAATGTGCATTATTTCTTTCTTCTTTAGCAAATGTCTAAATATCATAAATAAAAAATAGTTGTTCAATTGCATATCTATTGATCTCTTGGTAGACTCACTGGTTGCTTATCTGTGTGAGCTATCCACGGCTTAAAAAAAACAATTAGGAAATAAGAACAAACCAGTGTTATCATAAAAAGGGGGCAGTTCATGGCTTTGATGACACACAATGCAGCAGCGCTATTGTTGGTCTCCTTTAGATAGAGCATGTTCTTCAACAACCCCTTGTTTTGTAGGCGTAGTTAATGAAATAAAAAAGGATGGTTATTTAAGATTGGCCTAATCAATTTTTGCAGTTTAATTGGAAAATGTGGCTGGTAAATAAAAAGTGATATTTGAACAGCTGGGTGAAATGTAATTTCCCATCAGCCTAATGTGTTTGCAAGCCATCAACAATTTGTAAACATTAATAACAATAAATTGAGTTAGTCGAGTGCCTTGGAGGAGCAACTGCAAGCAGGATGTGTATTCAGATCACAGGCCCATTCTAAATGATAATTTCACAGCCATTTTCAGCACATTAATAATAATAGCAAATCAAATGGTAATTATCATAAGGCTGTATCAGGATTAGGTGTGACAACAACCGGTTTTGTCATCTGCACCTGAGTCCTCTGTCATTTTACACTTGTTTCCTGTTTCATTATGGAGGAGGTAATGCATTTACTGTTTGGCATCCAGATGGATATATTTACACACTTGGCATGTATCTGAAATCAGCTGAATCAAGTTGTTTATTTGATGAGATTTTCAGTAAAAAAAAACTAACACTGATCATTGCGAATCAATACACATTTAGTCTCCCAAGCAGTGTATCCTTGTTTTGACAATGGGAAATCACCTTCCAAATGTTTTGTCGTGTTTACACTTGGTCATTAAAATTGGATTAATTTGTTGTGCACAAGAGCTGAAAAAAAGAATGCAAATGACAACGTCAAAGACCACCTTCACAGTTGGACCAGTGATTGACATCTAATTAATCACTTTGGCACACAGGACAAAAAATAATAAATAAAACAATTCATTATCATGTGAGTGGTGAAACATTACCCTTATTTTATTTGATACTCTTAATATGCGATTCAGTTAAAAGTGTTTTGAAGCACTTGCACCTGAGTACTTTAATTTTATGCTCCATTATAGTTGCCTTGCAGATGAGCAATCTAAACACAAAACCTGTATTAAAATATAATTTGCTATAATAAATGTAAAAAATACAGAGCTTTTATATGATAAACTAGCAGTAGCAATTAATATGACAAACACACAAACATGCATTACTGCATTAATATAACTTCCGAACTTTCTTAGTGAAAATTATACACTGCCATTTTAAATGCAGTAGTTTTACTTAATTTCAGAATTATAATATTTAGTTGTACCTTTTTAATTTTTACAGATTTTTTTCAGGATGTGGTATATAAAATGTAACAGGTACTAATAAATCTGTTTCAATATGTCACCTACAAAAGAAGGTACTTATTCAGTGTGAAAAGGACTGCCTTTAGCTATTGTTTTAGCTTCTTTAAGGTAATTGTTTTGCTTTTTTGGCTCAGTCTCACTGCTCTCATCCCAACATTTATAACTAGCTGTTTTTATTCATGCATTCATCATTCCTAGCACCAAAACCAAAAGGGTAATTTTGAACAATTTTCCATAAGCCACTGTTTACTAAAAAGTTAGCTGTATTGACTTAAAAGTTGGAATTGTCCACAGACTGTATATAATAAAAGAACGTAGCTACCCCACAGTCACCCAGTGGTTTGTGGAGTACAGTTCTGAAGTCTCTATTTAAGCATTTTGGCAATCTCCATCTTTGTTTTTTAACACCCAACTTGGCACACAAGTGGTCGGACTGATCTGTGTAACCAAAACATTCAATTGCAAGGTATCCGTGAACTAGAGCATACCCTGCTTTGTCCTCTGTTTTACCGTAAATATCACCATAATTTATAAGAGGATAATGTAATTTAATGTTGTATAAGACTTAAAACTTACTATAAAAACATTAGGAAAGTGTTTACTAAGGTCATAAATCAGTCGAATAGGATTTTCTCATAGACCCAGACAATCAGCTTTTATTTATTTATATTTATATTTTTATTTATATTTTATTTTTAAACAAGAGGAATCACCCTCTGCTGGCTGCTATTCTACATCGGGTTCACTGTATAAATCTGGAGCCTACATTGATCTTTTATAGTAAACAGTCTGTGGTATTGTCAGTGTTGTTGTTTCCACTGCCCCCATCTGGATAAGTGACGTTAATTTAACTAAGAAAAAAAATCCACCCAACAAGCCAAAAAAGCCATCCAGTTTTCCTTCTTCATCTAGTTGAGTCATGTCTGGCAAAAGGCCATATGTGACCCCTTCACTGGAAAAGGAAAATGACAAGAGCCTGCAATGGAAATCTTCAAGGGACCTTTATTACACGCAGTATGAGAAGCAGTACATTCAATCCAAGCTTCAAAGAATAAATGCGTGATTACTTGTGTGACATTTTTGTCACTGACCCTAGCATGACCCCGGCCTTCCACACATCTCACAACTTATCATTTTCCAGTACTGACCTTTCTATAACAGTCACTTCCTAGAATTTGACTTGCACAGTGACTAGATCTACTTTCCCTCATTTAGAAATGATTTTTTTAGAATGACAATTAACATTTTGCTTACACAGGATGAGCAAAATATCATGTTACACATGATATTTTGCTCATCCTTTGCTCATCCAAATATTCAAATATTTGGACAATTAGTGTATATTATGAAGGGATAATTGCTGATTAAAAAAAAAATTCTACTACATAGATATTTGAATTGCATAAAAAGTGCAAACACAGCTTGTGAATCATTTCATGCTGCTGACAGATGATCCCAGTCTGGAAGGCATAGGTTTCACTATTCTAGTACCAAGCCTGCCAGCTCTACCTATCTAATAAGCATATTAAGATCTAGTCATAATATGAAAACACAGCAATATAGAATATATGTGCAAGGGCTTATCAACAAATGAATGTTTTTATCTAATTACTGTAAAGATTGAATCTTAATACCTGATTTAAATCTTGGGTCACTGTCTGGTCTTGGGCTGGCTCCTCCACCTTTCAGGTTCCTCCGTTCACTGGCAAACTACCTCCCCTTGTACATGACTTTAGCCTGGATCTACTCTGTCGCCATGATCATTAAGGGTATTGTCGCAGAGAAAGAGGCAAGGCTTAAGGAGACAGTGAGGATCATGGGCTTAAGAAGTGGCATCTATTGGCTGAGCTGGGCAGTTTCCAGTGTGCTGCTGCTGGCTGTCAGCACTCTCTTCCTTACCCTTATACTCAAGGTGATTCCTCAATGATTAAACAATGATTCAAGGAGGATCCAGAACTACTTTTGGAGAGTTTTGCCCATCATGAACTCATAAAGCTTGTGTTTAAAATCATGGAGATGTTAATCTAAAGTGAAGCCTAAGTACTAAAAGAAGATAATTTTCCTGTGATGCTAACACAGTTGTACTTGAGAGTTCATTTAGCCCGTCTAAATGTAGAAGTTCTATAATGAACGTTCGTACAACTCCCTGAAACAGTGTCCTCTGTAAAGATTTTAATCATAATTGCATCCATTACAATAGCACCATTATCCCAAGAGTTCAAGTGGCTCTTTGAATTAAATTTGGTGAAGACATCAGCATCATTGTGTACTGTGGGAGACTGGTTAATTTACGAGAAGCTCTCTAAAATTAAAGAAGGAACCTCCTTCAAAGTGGCAGAGTAAAAGAGTGACATATTCAGAGATTTTCAGATTATGTTATACAATATAAGTCCATTGGAAAAAATATGCCAGAGGATCATTTGTTTTGACCATTTCAAACACCTTTTACTCTGCCTCTTGTGTTTAAATGATCAGTCATAATGATTGCACTCTCTGAATCTTCCTGCTTGCTTGATTCTACAGTGATAACCTTATGGACCTTAAGAAACCTTTTTTTGTTTTTTGACATTAAATTGCATGTTTACTTTTCTCTTTTTCATTGTTTTTTCCCACCCCTGCTCATTTCTTTTGTCACAGTACGGCAAAATCCTCCAGTACAGCGACCCCTCTGTGATCTTTGTCTTCCTGCTGGTGTTCTGCGTGGCCACCATCACTCAGTGCTTCTTCATTAGCGTCTTCTTCTCTAAGGCCAACTTAGCAGCGGCGTGCGGTGGCCTCATCTACTTTGTCCTCTACCTGCCGCACGTCCTCTGCTACGCCTGGAGGGACGTAATGGGTTTCAGGGCCAAGGTTGTTGTGGTAAGACCGTCTTTAGCTGACATAGTTTTTAATATCTTCCCCTGCTGTTATCATACATGAGGGCTGAATGTACTCTGAGTTATGTTCCTAGGTTATGTTTTCTTGCCAGTATAATCACACCATGCCAGTCAGGGTTGTTTGTTCTTTATCTCTTTCTCATGCCTTTTAAATCCAAAAAGAAATAACTTGAAAGGAAGTGAAGTCACTTCAAGTGCCAATATCTGTCTTAGGTTTTTTCTTTTGTTATAGTCTACACACGTCCCCTGATAATAAGGTGTGAGCCTTCAAGATGAATTAAGGGGTCCAGTGACATTAAAATTACTACAAAATTGCATTTAATGTCCATAATGTGACAGTGAATTGTTTTTTGTTTGTTGAGGCTGACATATTTCGCACAATACTGAAGATTTCTTTAAAAAAACCAAGCATGCTCAAGTGACAGAAACATGAAACGTTTACCTAAAAGAAGAGACTAGACAGACACGCACTAAGGAAGTTGTTGATTTTCTCCCATCCTCAAAAGGATAAAGATAAATTGTGTACCATTGCTCAACTTTCAGTGTAGCCTTTCTGCATGACCTTTATGGTAGCGCTGGTATCATTTGTCCTCGAGCTGTCTTTTGCAGACAAAGGCACACAATATCTTGAATCTTCATTGCGGCGTGTGCAAGTGCATCTTCACAGAATTTTAATCAGGCAGCGTTTTCTTTTATGTTAGTTTGAACAACGCGGCATCAGCCGTGGGTGGCCAGTCTTGTGTATCGTAGTTATCAATTTTGACATAGTGGCAATCAATAATATCTTATGCTGGCACCTGATAGAAGTCACCTCTGCTTTTATCTTCAGACACTGTTTGCTCACCTTGTTTTCACCAACAAGCGGTTCCAGCACGTCAACCGAAATTGCCTGTCTTTGAGCAGGTCCTTTAAAATGAAGTAGTTCTATTTTTTAAAGAAAACTTTTCTTCAGTTTCCTTTTACAAAATGCATGCAGGCTAGGTAGGTATTTTACATATAAAGCACAGCAAACCTTATTTAATCTCTACACAAAGTGCCATTGCTTGGTTCTCCCCTGGCGCTGAGATTTTTCTCCCCTGCTCCAACTAGATGGATAGCCCTCTAGCCCTCTAATTAGCATGAGCAATGTTTCTCTGACCAAACCACTATCCAGTTCATCCCTGCACTTTATCAGAGATGTGTGTGTGTGTGTGTGTGCAGTTTCTCTCTTTCTCCCAGGTTGGATGGAACTACCTCATGCAAGGGCATACAAATTCTCCCCTGCGTTGTCCTTGATAATGAAGTCCTTAATCGTAATCGAATTTCAAAAGATCACCTGAATTTATATGAAGAGTTTTTGATTGGAGCTGTGTGCCAAAGGAGAGCCAGAGGCAGTGTATCAAGAAGAGGGCCACTATAATACAGGGTGCAGTCTACTGTACTTTGACCATTCTCTCCCTCTTTTACCTCCAGTTTTTAATGAGGTAGAAACAAGAGAGGGCCCAAAGTTCTTTTATGTTCTGGAAATCCACAGATATTTTTCAATTAATCATTCTGTGCTGGAAAAAAAGCTCCCCTAAAACTGTTTCAAACCTTTTCCTGTGGTGAAATCAGTTAATTCATCTATGCTGCCAAATCTACAGCATCTGGCAGCTTTTGCAGTGATGTCACTCTTCTGATATTCAGTATAATGTTAAGTATTCTATATGGCCTCCTCTAGGGCTGCAGCTGAAGGTTATTTTTATTATCAGTTAAGGTGGGCACAGGCTTACTTTTGCATTTTTTAAGTAGCCAGCAGTATAGAGGCAGACAGGGAATGAGGAGAAAGAGAAATGCCATGCAACAAAAGCACCCAGCTGTGTGCTATGTGCCTTAACCAACTATCAGAGTGTCCTGCTGATATCCAATTCATTCACTTTCCAGCACTTTCCAGGTGGACACACTTTGTACGCAGTCATTTTCATGTATTGTGCTTGTGCAGTTTTTAAAGGAAGTGCATCTGTGTCTGCTGTACTTGTGGAAGGTGTCTTGGAAAAAAGATTTCTTAGAAAGAGCAAGAGCCTTGATTACTCTACCTTGTAACAATGTTTTTTGTCTGCAGCCGGCTGAATGATGGCTGAATCTCTAGTTTGACATGTGTTCAATAGAAGGGGCTTCTTTTGTCTGCCTCCCAACTCATGCCCTTTTCTCAAAGCCAAAGGAGTGGCTCCTGTCATTTCGTTACCCATTCATACAGAGGTCAAGGATGTGTGCCCACTAGCCCTTCTGTCAACCCTCATCTACTGACTGATGGGCGGATGGTGAGTGGAGGACATCACAGGAAGTTGCCCAGCAGTGGTCGCAGCCAGACTAGTGGTTTGGCAACACTGCAGAGCTTTTCAGATTGTCTGCCTGGTAGTGTAACATCAGGTTTATCGTCTCCATGATGATTTGCCTCTAAAGCTTCAGCAAACACTTCTGCCCGAGTATAAATGCTGCGAGCAAATGAGGCGTGATCAAACAGCTGGCAGGCAACATGGCAATGCAGAGTGAGAGGCCATGGCAGATGATGTCTTCTGGGCAAAGCATCATTTGCAGTTTCCTACTGTAGGAAATATCTAACAAATGTTTGTTTGCAGCAGACTTATTTTAGTGTCCATCTTGTCTAAAATTCTAATCCTAAGCTATGGTCACACAGGTAAGCAGTTTACCAACTACATAGTGCATTTGTAACAGTCTTTTCCCCTTCCTCTGGTTTTCCACCATTGGGCTAAAGTCCTGTGAAAATACTGTATCTTAATAATGCTTATTGATTTGTATAAGGATGCAAATAGAACCAGTGGTGAAATTTAATTTTAAGTACAGTTACTCAAGTCCTGTATTGAAGTATTGTAGCTTGTAGCTTGAAGGCTAGCTGCTTCTTTCACTATTTATACAATGCTAACAAACAGCAGCTACCTTCAACTTCTTTTCACAGAATTTAGTATATAGACATGAGACCTTCTTGTATCACAGGAGAAAAGCAAATAAGCTTATTGTCCAAAATGTTAATGTTTTCACTTGCATATGTTTCATGCCCAGAGTTTATTGTCATGCGTGGCATTTGGATACGGCTGTGAGAACTTTTCTAAATATGAGGAGCAAGGCATTGGTATTCAGTGGCACAACATTGGCAAAAGTCCAGAAGAAGGGGGACACTACACCTTCATCATATCCATCATCATGATGCTTGTTGATGCTGTTATATACTGGATGCTCACCTGGTACATTGAAAATGTCTTTCCAGGTATTTTTTAAATTTATTTTTTTAGAGCAGATTCATTAGAAAAACAATACCAATAGTCTATGTTTAAACTTAAAACACAGAAGGATGCGAATATGTAATATGCACTTCTTATTTAACATCTAGCCATTCTAATATCCAGCAGGCTAATCTTTATACTTTTCTCAGAGACTGTAATTAAAAGAGCACAGGATTTGTGCCAGGCTGTCAGGAGAAAACCTACATTGTAAAGTACCATATTCCCTTAAGCCAGGCCAATATTAAAATGTGAATAATGTTCTCTGAAATTGATCCCAGGTCAATATGGAATCCCTAAGCCATGGTACTTCCCTTTTACTGCATCTTATTGGTGTGGAACAGCATCCGTGACTGATGATAAGCCTGGTTTGCTGACAGACTCCAGTATACATAACGGTAAACTGCTACCTGACCTTCATATCTCACCTTTGGTGTGTAATGTGTGTAACCTGTCAAGTTTTTATGTGCAGTGTTTGTGACATTCTCACAAGCTTGTTTATGTACTGGTTAACTGGTTTGGAGTCTCAAACAAACATTAGCACCTTATTTGTCACATATAGTGATAACAGAGTTTGACACTTTGAGGTAAAAAAAAAAAGTAAGTCTTAAGTAAGGAAAAAAAAATCCAATTAAGTTGAAGGGTAGTTAGCTTTGGTTGTCACGTGGTGACCATTATGGTTTCATTTTCCTGTTTAACTATATGAATTATAAGTTTATTTGACACATGGCGATATTTTGTGTTTGCAAATAAAATCACTTAAATGATCACTTACATGTTTTATTTCAGCTACTGATTTAATGTGTCTTTTAAATACATTTATTCATATGAGAGGTTTCATTTTATCTGCTTTTTTGCTTCTTTTTTCTGTTTATAAGTGTGTGTTTATGATGGTTTTTCATTTCTTTCCAAAGAGTATCTGGAGAAACCAGCACCTGATATGAAAGCGGGTGTCTCAGTCCGCAATCTTGTCAAAATCTACAAGACTGGAAAGAAGCTCGCTGTGGATGGACTGAGTGTGGACTTCTACGAGAACCAGATCACATCATTTCTTGGCCACAATGGAGCTGGAAAAACAACCACAATGTAAGCTGAATTATCTAGCTCTCCCATGTTTTACAACTTGGCTCAGTGTTCATTTAACTTCACGAGGTTCAACTGATCTATATTGTACACAATGCCAACTGTACTCCAGCTACATTATTTAAGTGGTCACTGTTTTCAAAGAGTGGCATCCTCTGTGAGTACATTTATCACAGAGACTCAGCTGTTGTGTTGATAGTGAGAGTTATCTAATTGCTGTTTTAAAAAATAGCGAAAAGGTTGGAAGGGGTTTAGGATGACAGGAAATAAATGAAACTCAGTCGCCCAGAAAGTATGAGCGACAGAGAGAGCAAGTGATGCAAGACTAAGGGCTAGAGGGAAGACATCCGTGCAGAGCAACTGGAACAAAACATAACAGAGCACAATAAGAGAAAGGACAGTGGAAGGACTCTGTCACACACTTAAGCTCTGTGCTAAAGCATTTGCAGAGCACAGTATCTATCAGTGAGATGTAGAATTACAGTACAGTTAGGTTTGTGTCCAAATAAAACAAAGAACCATTTCCAAGCTGTGCGTACCTTTTATTTTTTATTTAATCAGTTTTTGATATTTGCACTAATATTATGCTTTATGGGATTAAATTAGAACATGTTAAATAAATATTGAGTAATGACAAATATCCAAAACAGTGGAGTCCAGAATGCCTATAATATATAATATATGTTTCTTCATCCATGAACTCCTCCTACCCGATCAGGAGTAGAGCAGCCAGACTTGGCACACATGTACAAATTAGCCCCCTGAAGATCCTTATCTATATGAGATATTATGTCATCATGTTGCCTACCAACGAGCTAAGATGACCCATTTTTAGCATTTAGCCACCTATAACACCATATAAAAGCATCATATCATTTTAATTCCATGACATTAACATCTAATTTATATCACCAAACAGCTGACTAGAATGGTGTTTACTATATACGGTACAGCAGGATGTGAGGATTGCAGGAGACCCACAAATGGGCAAATTTTTATACAGTCAGCACCATATTTATCTCTAGTTATTTATATAAACATCTACCACTCCTTTTTTTTTGCTTTTTCTCAATGTGATTAAGTACATCAGTTTGCCAACACCATGAACAGACCAAACAATATTGTAACATGGGAATGTGCTAGTAATTCAAATTTACTGCTGTGTTAGAAAGCATCAAACTTCAGGGCTACAAAACGAATCCAAAGCAGTTGGCTGTGCCAAAAAATGGCAGTTCCTTGAATCCCCACTTGAGGCTTCTTCCAAAATCAAGCAGTCAGTCCCTGTATACTCCCATGGGTTAACGTTACAGCATTCGTAAACATGTTTACAGCTTGACTTATACATTGGTTTGGGTCTTTATAGCTAATTCCACTTTGTGTCAACTGGACAAGGGCTGAATCAGTTGCTGAAATCATATTAACGCTTATGGTTAGCATTATCATGGGAGTGCCCACTTTGAATGGGTGGCCAAGTGGGTGCCAAACTAGTTGTCTGATGAGCTAATCCACATGACTGAAGTGGACCTCTTAACCATGTTTGTGGTCTGTGGGCCTTTTGGAACGTTAGTTTATTAGGACGTGCCCAGGACCATGTTCTTCTCCATCCATCCATCCATTTTCTACCACTTATCCGGATTCGGGTCGCGGGGGCAGCAGTCTCAGCAGAGAAACCCAGACTTCCCTCACCCCGGCCATGTCTTCCAGCTCATCACTGAGACACTGAGTCGTTCCCAAGCCAGCTGAGAGATATAATCTCTCCGGCGAGTCCTGCGTCTGGCTGCTCTACTATATAAATGTCATTTTTGCCCATTATTAGGTGGTTGCCAGGCAATGTGATGGCATCATAGTATGTCATATATGTCATGACATTTAAGTTTTGTGTATAAAAATTAGATGTTATTGTCATATAAATACAATGATATGCACAGGCAATCAGAATATTTCATCAGAAATAAAATGAGTGTAGAAAACTGGCATAGAAAACACAATTTTAATGCTCATGTGCAGCCTTGTGTCCTATTGCAGATTTTTAAAATTGTTTTGCAAAGTGGAAAAAAGTAAAAGTGACATGGCGGTGGCTACATTCATCTTTTATATACAGCTCTATGTTCCCTACAGAAAACTTTAACTTTCATGCACTGGAAGCTCTATAAATCTGTCTGTTAGTAAGCAAAGAGTATGTTAGCAGCAATAATTAATCTAAGCAATTTTTATAAATATGGACATTTGTTCAGTTGTCCTTTTTTTTCTGTAGGTCAATTCTGACGGGACTGTTCCCACCTACATCAGGAACGGCCCTCATCAATGGCTACGACATTCGCACGGACATTGACAGCATCCGGAAGTACCTGGGAATGTGTCCGCAGCATAATGTCTTATTCAATGAGTGAGTGACTTCAGCAGAGAGCTGGTCGATCATGTTCTCAAATGTATGAAAATAAACGAAAGGAAAGAAAGATCATTACACCACAGATCAATCACATATTGGTAACAAGGGCTCTTGCCTTATGTGTCCCATCAACACACCTCTATCCATTTCCTTTTTTTTTTCTTTCACAACTGAAATGACCTTACTTTACTTGGTCCACTAAAAGCCTCCTAATGACATCATTCCTGACCATTATTCTATTTTTCTGTTTCACTTTTCATTCATCCTTTACTTCTCTCTCTCCACAAACTGATTACGTGAAACTAGACACAAGTCTTACATCATAATTATGGTTGAGCACCTGCAAATTACTTTCATTAATATTAATTCCAGACAGTGAAAGCATCTATATTAAGTAGGGTTAAAATATTCATGCAAACATAGAGGCAGGCATTGCAATGTATCATGGCCTCACCTGTGAAGCAGTCACGAAATATTGATGTATGTAAGATTTTATTACGTAAGACTTTGTTTTAGTTCACAGACGTTTAATACATTATTACTTAAGTATGGCTAAAAAAAGCATCATCATTTGTCAGTTTAGCAGGCGTTATGATGTTATTTCCACCTTTCCAGGCTGACAGTGGAAGAACACATTTACTTCTACGCCCGGCTGAAAGGACGTAGTCGCAAAGAGGTTAAAACTGAGATGGACCAGATAATTAAGGATGTTGGTTTGCCACATAAACGGAAAGATCTTGCTAAGAACCTGTCAGGTGTGTCTGTATGTACATGTATGTTGACATATTTGAGGTTTGTGTAACTCAAAAGGCCTGACTGGCATTGTGCACACATGTCAATTTAGCTGTTGATGTGTCCTCCATGCATTCATTTCCCCCAGGAAGGAATATTACATATAGCTTATCCTTCTATTCAGGATATATTGCTCCTCTACCCCACATTCACTGTACCTGTGTGTCACAGGTTGTAATTCATTGTCTGGGGGTCATGAGCAAGTCCTACTTGATAAATTGTCCGCAGTCATGGATTGCTTGTGAGCAAAATCACTGAAATATGACTTTCAAGGTTGATCTATGCTGACATTTCCACTACATTAGCACTAACGTGGATGCATTTTGAAGAGCTTGCTAAGCGAGTACAGACTGCAATAATGCTAGGATGGTGTATCTACTTCTCTGCCATCAATCATTTTGTGGCAATACTTTAAAAGATGGAAAGATAGATTTCGGTAAATTCTATAATCATTCTTCAATATTGTGCCCATTTTGTATCCGAAACTTTATTGTGACAGATGGTTGGGTAGGATTTGCAATGGATTACAGGCTGAATGTCTTTTACACTAGTTTGTGCATTCCTTTGCCTTAGGTACATATTTTTCAAGCCATGATGTGTTTTTAAGCTGTTCTGTCTTTCAGGTGGCATGCAGAGAAAGCTCTCCGTGGCCATAGCATTTGTCGGTGGCTCAAAAATCGTCATCTTGGATGAACCTACAGCAGGAGTGGACCCCTATGCCCGCAGGGGTATCTGGGAATTGCTGTTAAAGTACAAACAAGGTATGAGATCAGTGGTAAGAACCAAGGCTCCACTAAAAGCTTTGAAGCCCCCTTATGTTTGTAGAATTGACTGGAATGCACAGAGCGCATGTTTGATCTGTCTCAAACTGAGAAACTTTCCAAAACTGAGCCCAGCTCAAAGTAAACTTTAAACTGACAAGGCTTAAATGTATCCAATGTGAGAGCTGTTAAGGTAATGAAGCGGCCGGTTCCCTGCAATATAATTCTTTTTTAGCCTCGCTGTCGGTGACACTCAATCATGGATGGAGAGAAATTGTGAATCGTACTTAAACAGATTGGAATGCGAGTGAAGACAAGTAAATCCAAGAAGAAGCTTTAATTGACATGGCTATTTAACAGAGTCCATAATTGTCTGCCAAATCAGTCAGCTTGTCACTCTCTGTCCTTAATATACTTTGTGGTTGCTGGTGGCTGTAAGCAGGACATGGACATTATAGTAACACATTCTCTCAACAGATGTCTAAATGTTTAATGTGCATTGAGCGACATTCCGCCCTCTCTATGCCATTAGCTTTTCTCTCTCTAATCAAGTCTTCACTCCAATTGGGAGCCTGAGATAACTCCGTTATAATGAGAACCCCCACATTCTGGCTGGTTGAGTGAGTCATGTTTTTGTGTCTCTCCACTCTTATTTGCACCGCAGTGTTACTAAGGTTTGTCATTAAGCAACAAAAAAGGCTACAGGCGGTCTATTTGTATGAAAAAGCTTTAGGCTGACACTGGACTTAATACCGCGCTTCTTTATAGCTAATTAAGTGTGCAGTTTTTTTCACACAGACAGGTTGACCGCGATGCTCCAAGTGGGTGTTGTTTTTTTATTAAATTCACTCTGGGCGTATTTGGTTAGTGGCAGCTGAAACTGTTAAAACTGCTCAAGATGCAAAGGAACACGAACGTGGTGTGCGGGCTCCTGTAGCTTAAATTAAACCCTCAGTGCATGCTTAAGTTGAGTACTGGATATTCATCAAAAGCTAAAATTACATGCTGGTTGATTTGTGCATTTAAGGTGGGCTTTAATGTCTCTTCTGTAATATTTCATTAGAAAATTGCTGTAAAAGGTGACGATTTAAAGTAAAAATTAGCAAATTATGAATTTTTAATTATTATCCATTATGGGAAGTTGATTACTATTAAATTACCCCAGTCATTATGTTGTAAAATGGGCCTTGAGGATGATATTAATATAATGGATATTATACATTTTGTGTTAGCCCCGTGACGGCTGGGATAGGCTCCAGTGGAAGTTCTCTGGGTGAAAATGCCTTGTTGATGCTTGTTGCGTTCAGAGGAGAATGGCTAGACTGCTTCAAGGTGATAGGAAGGCAACAGTTACACAAATAACCA
The DNA here is from genome assembly GCA_015108495.1 of Heterochromis multidens. Classification (NCBI taxonomy): domain Eukaryota; kingdom Metazoa; phylum Chordata; class Actinopteri; order Cichliformes; family Cichlidae; genus Heterochromis; species Heterochromis multidens. Next base: position 49,171 of record VUQS01042915.1, read on the forward strand.
CTTGTTACAACCAAGGTATGCAGAAGAGCATCTCTGAACCTTTAAGCAGATGGGCTACCACAGCAGAAGACCACACTGGGTGCCATTTCTGTGAGCTAAGAACATAAAACTGAGACTGCAGTTTGTTAGTCTTGATTTCTCCTGCAAAATTTGGATGGTAAGGTCAGAATTCTTTGTAAACAACATGAAGGCATGAATCCATCCTGCCTTGTCTCAACAGTTAAGGCTGGTAGTGGTGGTGTAATGGTGTGGGGGATATTGTCTTGACAAACTTTGGCCACTTAGTCCCAAATGAGCATTGTATCGATGCCACAGCCTACCTGAGTATCGTTGCTGACCATGTCCATCCCTTTAAGACCACAGTGTACCCAACTTCTGATAACACATCATGTCACAAAGCTCAAATCATCTTAAACTGGTTTCTTGAACATGACAGTGAGTTCTCTGTACTCAAATGGCCTCCACCGTCACCAGATCACAGTCCAGTAGAGCACCTTTGGGATGTGGTGGAATGGGAGATTCACATCATGGATGTGTAGCTAACAAATCTGCAGTAACTGTGTGATGCTGTCATGTCAATATGGAGCAAAATCTCTGAGGAATGTTTCCAGCAGCTTGTTAAATCTGTGCCATGAAGAATTAAGGCAGGTTTGAAGGCAAAAAGGGGGTCAACCCAGTACTAGCAAGTTATACCTAATATAGTGGCTGGTGAATATGCTGCAATAGGCCTAGGCTGCTGGGGGCTTCCCATGATGCACTGAGCTTTTCTCCTTCTCTCACCTCTTTTCATTCACCATGTGTTTATACACCACTCTGCATTTAATCATGAGTTATTTTTAATCTCTTCCACAGTGTGTCTTTTGTCCTGTCTTCCTCCCCTCACCCCCAACCAGTCTGAGCCTGGTTCTGCCTGAGGTTTCTTCCTGTTAAAAGGGAGTTTTTCCTTCCCACTGTCTCCATTTTTTTGCTCATAGAGGGTCGTCTGATTGTTGGGGTTTTTCTATATTATTGTAGGGTCTTTACCTTACAATATAAAGCGCCTTGAGGTGACTGTTGTTGTGATTTGGTGCTATATAAATAAAATTGAATTGATTTGAATTGAATATATTATCTAATATGTAACCTGAAGTTTAGTGTATCCAAGGATTTCTCATCTTGATATCTTCTTTTACCAGTTGATAACAGCAGCCATGCAGATGTAGTAAATTAAGACAATACGTTTAAGTTATCAATGAGAGTTTAATCAGTGATTACAGATTGAAATGCCAAAAATGCCACAAGCAGTATGTCACAGCGTTACCTTTATTCCTTCCTTGAAACCAAGAACTGTGAGAAGCAAGGTGCTGTGAAAATGTCTGAAAATACTCAGAAGACTCAGTTTCAGAAGACTCAGAGGTAACATTTTCACACTTCTGTAATATGAGAAAGTAACTGATGTATAGATTTTGACATAGCATTGACGGCATGTGAAAAAAATGGCACACAGTTAAAGTGAAAATAAATAATGAATAATTATTAGAAGACTGTAAAAAAAAAAGAAAAGGTCTGCAGTCTAATTTTCTTCTAGAGCATAACTGTTTAATGACAAAACTTAAGTTGTATGCTTGCAACTATCCCTTTTATTGTTGACTCTGAATGCAGTAGTGTTTGTTTTTGTACTCTACATACTGCATTTTTAACAGGATTACAAATTAATGTAAGGCTGAAGCCAATAATGCAGTGCACATGGCATAAAAACGTATCACTGGTTGCTTTTTTGCATGCCATGCTAGTTGTTCTCGTGGTTCAAGCTCCTCACAATGACTGCACTGTTAGTCTTTCAGCAAAGCACGCTGCATTTAGGTGTAATTTTAAACCGTTTTACAGTGAACACAGCGCCATCTGGTTATTATAACTCCCCGGACGGGCTGTAAATGGCGTGAAGGTAATTTCAAAATTTATTGATCTGAATTGATTGCCACAAACAACCGTTAATACAGTTTTGTCCAGTAATTCATCTTACTGCCGACGCACATAATATCTGTCCAGCCTTTCCCAACCACTATGAAATCCATTTCTATCAACTTGATTTAGAGGGAAGGAAGCTAAATAAAAGAACCCAGATCTCCAGCCTCCCTTTGCTGTACGCAGTGCGAGAACTAGCAATTTACCTGAACACACCCAACTCCATTTGATATATCACTTTGCGCTGTAATGCACCGCAACACACTATAAATCAGAATACCTATGTGGGCCATCTGCAGTCCAAACACATTTATTTTTCCCCCAACTCACAGATGATGCAGTGCTTTTTGATTTTTTTTTTCCTTCCCTTATAAACCACAACAAATCCCCAGGAAAATCATCTGAAAGTTTGAGCATCCCAAACAAAATGAGCTGGCACAGTCAAACTAAACCTCAAATCTCCTCAGCCCTCCCCCTTCATAAGCATAGCTTTCTTCCTGCATATGTTAAATTGCCTGGGTTGCGGGCTTTCATTCAACTTGGGCATTTTGCTGGAGTTTATATAGAGAGAGATCCAGACTTGCTTGGCATAGGATAAAGCAGCAATACTTAACTGAGAAGGGATGGATTTAGCAGCTCAGCCGGTGGCAGTGCACAGAGTGGGCAGGGGGGAGGAAGAGGTGGGGTACAGAGCGGAAATAGTTGGCCAAGCAAAATGCCCACCTTGGGCTGCAGTTGATAACCTCTGAGTCTGTCCTTGTTGGGATAGTGTGACCTGTACAGGATACAGATACACAGATTTAACAAGCTCAGTGTAAAAAAAAGCCTTGCTCAGCAGAGCACCTGACCTTTTGCAGTAAATACTTAAAAATTCAGCAAAGAAGTGATGTGCTATGTACTAGATGTTTCTCCCAAACTGGCTTCTCTTCATTTGCTTTTTGTTTAACACCCTTCTCATCACATACAAGCACCTAAATGATCAGGTGCCACCGTATTTTAAAGACCTCACAGTACCATAGAGCACTTGTAGAACACTTCAGAGTGAGGGCTTACTGGAGTTCCTAAAAGTACAATGGAGGAGGCAGAGCCTTCAGCTGTCTGGCTCCTTGCCTGTGGAACCAGCTTGCAGTTGAGGTTCAGGGGACAGAAACCTCCTCTAATACTATTAGGACTGGGCTTAAAACTTTCCTTTCTGATAAAGCTCATAGTTAGGGCTGGATCAGGTGAGCATCCCTTAGTTATGCTCCTATCCCATGATGCATTATTCACTTCTCCACCAGTTTCCTCTTTTTTTCACTTCCCATGGATTCATTGGTCACTATTGCAAGCCATTAACGTTTGTGTACTTGCTCTCACAGTTTGTGTTTTGTCCTGTTTATTGTTTGTTGTCTCTCTAAGGTCCTCTGCTCTGTCATCTCTTTGCCCTCACCTCCCATTCGGTCACAGCACTGCCCCATCACTGATCCTGGTTCTGCCAGAATCCTCTTCCTGTTAAAAGGGAGTTCTTCCTCCCTACAATCACCAAGTTGGGGTTCTTGCTATAATTTAATAGGCTCTTTAACTTACAATATAAAGAGTTTTGAGATGAGTGAGATGAAGCACTTTGAGAGCACAAACCTCTGCAAAGGCAGCTCACTCTCTGACCGGGTGACATGGGTTTAGTGGTTGGAAAATTATTTAGTCCTCCTAGACAATTTTGATTCACCCACCAACAGATATAGTGGCCTTTTTCACTAGCATGACAACAAATCTATTATTAATTGCCATTTATTGAGTCACTGGCCTTAGTAGTTAAATAAAATTAAGACAGAACAGTCTGTCTGTACACTTTTAAGCAGGTTTCTTTCATAATAATAAATGTGTCAGGTTAAATGTTTTTTGCTTTAAAACATGGCTGGATCAAAAGTTACCCCGTACTCTGTGATACTGCTTTCATACAGACTGCAGAGACATGACCATGCTGTGACTTCATTACAGATCTAGCCTTTTTCTTCTGATTACTGGGGTACGTGATAATTAATATGTGTTATCTGATACAGCATGATATGAAAGGATTAGAACACCTGTGAATAGTCTTGCAATGCATGCTTTAGTTGTCATTGCAATTGGGCTCAGTTTGATGCCTCTTGAATCAAAGGACTCGCAGAACAAAAGGGAGAGCTGAAATACAATGTGGTCTCATAGAAACGCTCGAAAGTAGGTTTAGGGTGGCCTTTATCATCATTTTAATTTTGTCCCAGATTCACGCCCACATACTCTTCTGGAGTTTGCTTTGTTGCCATGCGGATAAGCATGAGTAAAAAAAAAAGTGGGATCAACAATCCGGAGATAAGTGACTACCACGAAGGGACAGATTGTGATATTGACTTGATTTGAACAGTTTTGATCCGTGGAATCCTTTCTTGTGCGGCTTACGCTTAATAATGACAGTTGTTAAAACAAACAAGGTCCAAACAGAAAAAAATGGTGCCAACAAAGAAATTTACAGACTCTGCCTTAACTTTTTCTGCACATCAGTCACGATTTCAATGCTTCACATGCAAGCATACATGATTTTGTTCAGCCCATTCAGATAACATGAACCGAATCTCTCTCTATCAACTCTTCAGGCCGCACCATCATTTTGTCCACGCACCACATGGATGAGGCAGACATCTTAGGAGATCGCATTGCCATCATCTCCCATGGCAAGATGCGCTGCTGTGGCTCCTCCCTCTTCCTGAAGAAATGTTTTGGCAGTGGTTACTACCTCACTCTGGTCAGGGATGGGACTGAAAAGATGACAGCTCAGCGTAATGGCATCATCTATCAGGCCAAAGAGGGAAAGACAGTAAGCGTGCTTTATGTCTTCAAACTTACTTAATGTGTTTTTAGCAGTGGTTTGATTGATAATTGCGATTATCTACTCACACAGTGAAATCTGTCACTTGCAGTGACTGTCCTTACAAAGGAGTGATTCATTTCAAATAACTTTCAAATAACTCTCTTGGCACAATCATCCGCAACCTTTTTTGAAGGCCGTAGAGAGCTCTTTAGCTCTTTAGAGATCTGATTATGCTGTTATATAAATACTGTCGCATAGAGCTGCTGTTACTGGAAGGGGATCCTTTTTTTTTATGTTGAATTGCAAAAAAGGATCTTCAACAGCAAGCTCTTTGGCACAACAGTAGCCTCTTTCTCATCTGTTATTGACCATTGCTTCCTCTGACTTTCCAGAGGGCTCTCTTTCTCTTTTTACCACCCTCCCCCTATAATGATCTGTATTTAGTCTGCCCCAGCATGACAATTGGCAAACGCCTACGTGCTGGATGATACTAATTGCCGCCAGGGAGAGGGGTGTTTCTCGCTTTTGCTCGCCAATGGTGCCTCGCACACTTAGTTTTAATCAATTGGAGCAAATGAACAAGATGCACCGATGCCAGCAGGGCTAAGGCGATTACCATTTGTCTGCTGAGTCTTTGAGGTGAGCGAAGTCATTTGTTTAAGAGAAATAAATAAACATGGAAACACCTTCATGGGTAAGATAGAGTAGTGGCCCCCTTTCCTGAATGTCATTTTGGTAATTAATTGGAAGAGTTTGCAATTACACACCTTTTAACTGCAAAAAAGAGAGAGAAAAAAAAAAGACCTGGATTAAGTTTAATTGCCCCGATCTCATTTCCTTGTGATTAAACTCCATAAAGAGATACAGTTCTTTAAAAATGTTTAACCTTTTTTCATATTAAAATGTAATTTTCATTTGTGTGCGTGTCTTAGGCTGAAAGACCGTGGCTTCATATTCCATTACAGGCTGACAGCATTATCTGTTGACGCATGCATGCAGCTTTATTTAGAGCAATTAAATAGAAACTTGTGGATGCCTGTTATTTGATTAATGTAAGACAGGAGTTGTCAAGGAGGCACTGTTCATCATTCTAAGAGGTAAGGCATGATAAGGCCTTTCTAATCCAATTCTGATTAACAGGAGGCAGACTGTCCTTTGAGCATCAGCCCAGATGAAGGATTTGGCAGCCAAAGCTGGAGCAACTCTGATCCATCAGGTACCCACTATCTTGGTTACTGTCTGTCATGTATTATTATTACCTTGTAAAACAATATTGTATGGAAATTTTTATATAGTTTTTATATAGTTTTTAAAACACATATTTGAACAACAAGTACTTCCATTTAACTTTGCAGTTTATCACAACACATGCCATGTCATCTTTTCTGAACCAGAAAATGTCTTAATCCAAGTGTGCTTAAAAATCAATTGATTTACATATTTTTAAAAAATTTTTATCTTTCCATTACCAAACTAACAGATAAAACATTAAAGTAGCTCTACTTGAGATGGTTTTAAGATGTTCTAAGTGCTCCTAGAGTGCACAGTAAAGCGATGAATTCATTTGAGAAAAGCAGGATTTTTAGGATAAGAGAGCTTAGAAATCTTTGAACTGTTGAGGTGTATTTTGACTTAAACACCTTCCAAGGTATGACAAATTCATGGTGATTTAGCACTGATCTTGATCTCTTACAGCGGTAGTGAGTTGTGCGTCTTGTTATTTTAACTCCACAGCAATGCTGATTGTCAACACCCAGTGACACATTACTCACTCCTCCAGACATGGGTGGTGTTCACTTAAAGTGTTAAGCTTCAGCATTCAGTGGCAGTGGGGCTGCTTCTTCAAATTGAAGATAACGTTTTCTGGAAACTAGACGTAAAGGTGGTTATTATTCTGCAGCTTCAATCAGGTTTTCACTATTACAAAGAGATCAAACCACAATATGACAATGTTAGACATTGTTAAAAGAGGCCACTAATTGTAATGAATATAAGAATTATCCCCTTTATCTCCTACCCTTCTGGCAGCTTCATATAATCTTGTTGCCTATTTCAGCTCAATGTTTAGCTCTCAAATCCATTGTTAACTTCAGTTATTATAGGTTTAAGATCTCTTTTTTTTTTTAATGTACAACTCAATTAAAAAAAAAAAAATTGGCCATTCTCCTCACTCCCTAGAAGTCATTCTGACCAGTTGCACATTTGGATCTACTATTTTACCATGGGCCTCAAACTTAAGAAGACAGGTGTCAGACTCATCTGATCTGGCTGAGGCTAAGGCCCAGACTCCAGACAGTTGAAGAGTCCAAGCAGAAAGGTGGTGCATCGAGTCATGACGAGGAGCATGCTTGATTCATGATTTTGACATTCACAGGGTTGTGTGCCTCAAATTCATTCAAATTAAGTTTTAAATGTATATTAAAATGAAAATTAAAAAAAAAAAAAGTCAGTGCTGATTATATGTTATATCGAGTAACACTGATTTGTAAATTATTAAATATCGGGGGGGCAGGATTAAATAAGTGTAAACGTCATCCTACTCCTTTTCCAGCATGTAAATTGTGCAATATATAGAGTTATTCGTGTCAACTTGATTTTTTTCCTACTTTTTTTCTGTTTACAATGTATTTTCTTGTTACTTTATTATTTATATTTACATGTTTGAAATAAAGCAGTCAATCAATCAATCAATCAATCAATCCCACAGTGTCAGACTGTCACAGTGTAGTTCCACTGTAATGTCCCGAGGCTTCTCAGGCATCTAATTTAGTGGAAATGACCTGGTGTCATCAAACAGCTGTTCCACTGTGCGAAGGCACAGGTATTTTGGCCTTAACAACACAATCATTGCTCTCTGCCCAACCTACTCAACAGATTTGCCTCCCTATAATTTTGTCTTCTTCCCCAAAAGCAAATCAAGTTGAAGGGTCGTGTACACACAAGTGCAAAGGGGACAGAACGGGACTTCTAGGTAGCGACCTATAAATGGCAACAGCACTGAAATTGGTATAGAGATGCATAAGAGTATGATGCTTAAGGGGAAAATGGGCAAATTAAAATTGGATATTACTTTCTATTTTTATTTAAAATTTTTAAGAGTCGATTCATAGAACTTTGGTCAAACCTCGTCTTCTTCTTTGCTTGTTTTCTCCAGTTGCTATTTTTCCATATTCATGGATTTCTCCTGCTATTTTCTTTAAAGCAGTTGATTGAAAAATACTTTGCTTTGTATCCTGAAAAATACCAAAAAAAAGTCAAAGTAAACGAATTTTAAACATCTACATCTACTCGCTAGTCTCATGTTTTATACATGATATTCTCATTCATTTTATTATAATAAACTCTTCACCCACATTTTGCATTTTTTTGTAACTATATTAAATATAGAAATGTTGAGAGACCGCAGAAATAGAGCTGATAATGCCCAACTAAATCTCATGCTGGTTATTTGATTTGTTTTGATCATTCTTGGCCTTGATCATGTAAACTAAGGTGCCCATGCAAGTCATGATCAGAAGCAAACTCTAGAGCAGGCTCCAGGTTATTGTGCATGGAAATAAACTCAGAATCAAACCTGCTCCTTCCTTCAGAAGGGTTATATTTAAGATAGAAAATCCCATGAAATGTAATCACATTTCCACAAGTGACAGCACATTTCTCTTTATTGATAGACACTGGCAAGCAGAGCGAAACATACTTACAAATATTTCAGACTGGTGTGTGAAGCAGAGCCATTTACTTCTTCATAAAGCACCAGTGGTTGTTGAGCTGCAGTAATTATATATGAGAGGCTTTGGATCAATAATGGATGTGGTGCATTCTGCAACACTGTCTGCATAGATTCTCACTATAGACATGGCTTCAGAATGGATGAGACAGGGGAATTATGTCCACTGATCTGTTACAGTGGTTTTAAATGTCACCTCATCAGGTATGTTGTGATTACACTGTGTTGCACAGCAGTTTTTAAAGGAATTGATTAGTGAAGTTTCTCTGGTATCACAGTATGTGAACACTGACTTTAAGAGATACTGTCATTTAAATATTATATTTCTTTGCAGCCAACTGTGCCGGCTGTTCAGCTTCAGTTCTTTGCGTGTCTTTAGAATTTGTTTTGGCATAATTTTGTGGCTTTTCATCCAGCAAATTTGACAGCAGTGGGTCAGCTTGTGCGATGCCACGTCCCAGAGGCAGTCTTCTTGGAAAGCATCGGTCAGGAGATCACCTACATCCTGCCCTACGGAGGAGCCAAAGATGGGACCTTTGCCAGGCTCTTCCGAGAGCTCGACCTAGCCATGGCTGACCTTGGCCTCACCAGCTATGGCATCTCTGACACCACACTGGAGGAGGTAAAGTAAACATGATTTGGTTTCAACCAGACCAATACTGTAGCTCAACATTCAAAGCGGGTTTGATTGGCATTCGATTTTCCATACATATCTTTCAGCTCCCTCCCTCATTTTCACGTCATAGTTTTTAAAAAAAATCATGACTCACTGTCGTGATGATGTCCAAGAAAAAAAAAAAAGAGTCAAGTACCATTTTACTTGCAGTTGCAGAACATTTTTACTTTCTCTTTGAACTAATATGTAAACCTCATACTCTAGATTCCAAATAAATGTTACCCCAAAGCACTGACCCATAAACAAATTACTCAAGCAGTATGTTTGCCATGCAGACTGGTCTTGTATAAATAAAGCTGAGTGACTCTTCCCTAATGCTCTTCATGTAATGCCAACATGCATTAAACACTCATGGCCTGCAGGCAATGTGAATAATAAGACTGACAGCCTGGCATATACTAGTACACAGAGAGACAAAAGTTGCATTTATTGTTCCCTTTCTTTTTCATTGGTAATTAGTATAAATTCACTTTACATCAAATTGTTTCACTTGCTATTAAAAATCTTCTTACTAGTGTCATATAAATTAAGAAATGTGGCTTTATACAAATACAGTACTGTGCAAAAGTTCAATTGAATTGAATTCAGTTTTATTTATATAATGACAAATCACAACAAGCCTCAATGCACTTTAAAAAGTTTTGAGCTACCCCTTTCTTTATATATTTTGCTAGGAAAATGGAAAATAGGTGCAGTGATTTATTGGAACATGTTCAAATATACATGGAAATACATTAAATAAGGCAAAAATAGTTTGGAATACTAACTAAAAATTTGGATGTTGGCTGCCTTTTGTTCCGTTCATGATGATCCCACACTGCTTCAATAATGTTCAGGTGTGCGCTCTGGGCTCTGGCCAATCCATGACCGATAGTGTTCCACTGTGTGTTTTTCTATCCTGGTATGCTTTTACTGTATTGGCAGTGTGTTTGGGATCATTGTCATGCTGAAAAATGAAGTTGCTGACAATCACACTCAATCAGAAGTACCATGCAATACCACATTGTATTTTTACCACGTGGTATTGCATGGTGAATTAAAATCTGACAGTACTTTTCAGTCTTTATAATTCCATCAATTTTGACAAGATCCCAAACACCACTGGCTGAAATGCAGCCTCAAACCATGACAGAGCCTCCACTGTGTTTTACAGATGGCTATAGACACTCACTGTTGTACCTCTCTCCTGACCTCCTCTGTACATATTGTCGAACTATTGGTTAAAACCGATAATTTAAAATTTGGATTCATCACTCCAGGCGACCTGTTTTAGTCCAGATCTTGTGTAGTTTGGCATCCCTCAGCCTTTTCTCCCTATTTCCCTTCCTTAAGAATGGCTTCTTGACAGCCACCCTTCCACTTAGACTATTTCTGATGAGGCTTCAATGAACAGTAGATGGATCAACTGAAGGTCCAGATGCATCTCTCAGGTCCTGTGTCAGGTCTTTGCTGGATTTTTTCCTGTTCATCTGCTGTAGATAGTTTTTAGGCCTGACACATCTTCTTATGTCCTCCACTTATCAAATTTCTTTTCAATTTTCTTTTAATGACATACTGCACATCATGCCGAGATATGCCAAGTTTTGGAGCAAAAATATTATTTTATGTTAAACTGTGTTATCTTTGCTATTTTTTGTAGACTCCACTTAAGAAATGGGAATAGATGATATGTTTTTGGGACAGGCTGCTAGTAACAAAGTGCCTAAAGATACAATTTAAAATTGGTTATTTGATAAGTTTTCTGTTATGTGTAGACACAACACTGGTTCATCCTTTGAGTTAGGCGCATTTTTATGCTTGAATGATTCATAGGTCAGTGTTAAGAGGCTCATTAAACAAAACATTTCTCTGAAAATGGTCAGGTACAAGAACTGGAAAATGAGTGAAAAAGCAGCCAATGTCCAAAGAAAAACTTGGGAATACCTTCTAAAAGCCTGAAGGACTATTGCTCAAGACCACTTGACAAGAAAATGACGAGAAAGTCTGGCTCCTTGGAAGCAAAATATAAAGAAATGAGGGGTGGCTCAAGACTTTTGCACAGTACTGTAGTATAACTTTCTATATAACTATAACGTTATAACTTTGTCTTTTTCTGCTTCTCAAGGACTCTAAAAAAATAATTAAAAAAATAATTTGCAAACATTTTGTGAACCTCTCCCAAAACAAGTAAACATTATGCTATAAAAACACAATTTAGCCAATAACATGAGCTGTGAGGTCTAGAATTTTCTTCAGATCCTTGCATTGATTTATTTTTCTTCTGCTAAGATGAGGATGATGAAAGCCATATCTAATTCTAGAGCAAACAAATTTTTAGTGATTGATAAATTTTGGATGAAGATGCTCAATACGGTTTCAACCAGACCAACACTGTAGCTCTACATTTGTGTTCTAAAATTCTCCAGCAATACAGCCTGCAACGCAGGTTTTATTGGCATTCGATTTTCCATACACGTCTTTCAGCTCCCTTCCTCATTTTCACGTCATAGTTTTTTTTAAAATTATGACTCACTGTCATGATGATGTCTAAGAAAAAAAAAAAGAGTCAGGTACCATTTTACTTGCAGTTGCAGAACATTTTTACTTTCTCTTTGAACTAATATGTAAACCTCATACTCTAGATTTCAAATAAATGTTCTCCCAAAGCACTGACCCATAAACAAATGACTCAAGTAGTACGTTTGCCATGCAGACTGGTCTTGGATCATAAAACTGAGTGACTCTTCCCTAATGCTTTTCATGTAACGCCGACATGCATTAAACACTCATGGCCTGCAGGCAATGTGAATAATTCCTTTTGAATTCTTACAATTCAGCCACACCATGGTTATTTCATCCATCCATGTTTTCTTTTGAAGTCCAAATGCACTTCAGTTAAAATACACAGTGATTTGTTATGTATGAAAAATAAACAGGAACTGATAATGCATTGATGTTAATAAAGTAACTTATAAAAGTGATATAGCATGGCTTTCATAGTGTTTTATGATGTCAGAGCTTGTATTTCATGTTTCTTGAATAAAATAATTCAACACATCAAATAACATTCAGTCTCCCAGCAGTGTGCCTTTTGAGAGAGTCAAATGATGAAACATAGCTTAACATGTACACCCAAAAATCTTCACAAACAGGGAGATTTCGTTTTTTTGCCATGTAACCTGGATTCATAAATAAAGTGAAGGAGGCCACCCTCAGAAACTCCACTTGGCAGGTGTTCAAATAAAGGTTGCGATCTCAGGATGCACAACTTTGAAACCTTACAGGGATAACTGGAACATCTATGGATATTTATTTGTTAAGCTTATTTTTGAGGTGCTTAGAAAAAATAGCCTCATAGTCGCTTAGTTAATGCTCAGCAACTGCAGTATATTTATAGATATTTATAGTTTATAGATAATGTGCCTAATGTGTTCTGTTTTGCAGATATTTCTTAAAGTGGCAGAAGATACTGAAGTGGATGCAGATATACCACGTAAGATGGCAATATGCAAGTGGACAAATAAACACCACACTGTATATCATCTCTTGGGAAGAACTGATGTTGACTAAACACATTGACAAACAAAAGTAAAAGATTGTAAATATTAATGCATAAAACATTCTATCAAATAAACAGTCCATCATTTGAAAATACATTTCAGAACTGCTTGAGTCAAAATGGGATTAGAATGGCTTTGCTCTGAGGCCTCTCCACCCTTCTATATGTGGAAGGCCTAAAGGCAGGAAGACCAGCAACACTTCCTCACAAAACAGAACATGTGTCACATACAATGTGTAGGGGATTGTTTTGTCAGAAATGGCATGAATAGCATGAAATTGGGGAGCTGCATGGGCTGCAAAACAGCTTGCAGAAGCAGCAGCTATGCACGCTATGCAGGCCCAACCTAAATAGCATGCATCATATGAGATTTGCCAATAGATTGCCTGCAGTGATGCTATGTTTAACAGTGCACATGTGGACATCCACTTTGTTCTCGGTCCCAAATACATGAAATACGGCAGTTGTTTCAAAACCACTGGCATCTCACAGACACCCACAAGGTATTCTTTGGTGTCATTGTGGTGACAAAGTAGATTGTGGCTTACTCCAGCTTACTCCAAACTTGTCACGCATGGACGCTTACAGAGGATGTAGTGAGTGAAAGCAAGAATAAAAAGCGAGTGAAAACGAAATTGATCAGCAGGTGAAAACAAAGCCACACACACACTCCAAACCACGACACAACCTTCAGTCTCCTTGCTGGCAAACCTGTGACTCACCACCAAATCTTCAACCTCCAAAAGAGGACCATTAGCTCTTGGAGTCCAATATTGTCACAGCCAGTGCATCAAGGCCCCAGCGCCCAAGGGCATCATTTACACCAGCAACATGTAACAGAATGGCAGCATTTCATGCCTTGAGATGAAAACACCTTAGAACAGCCCCTGAATCTTATAAACTAAGACACATCAAATCAGCACTTTTGCAGAATAATTCCACTTGAATATCTTTTGATGATACAACAATTTTTATAGAAAATAATAAATAAGAAAAATAAATAAGGTCATATTGTGCAATGCTTCATACTTTACTTATACAGATGCCACAAAAGGCACTTCTGTATTGCCTTCGACATTTAGCAGTGATGCTGCTTAATAATGTGGCATTTGGTTGAATTAAGTAGACCCATTTAGGTAGCTGTAAAAGTAGTTTGCCAATCAGAACCTGGCATTTGAAGCAGGTCCTGGCTCCAAAAAGGCCATTTGATTTGTGTCCATCCTCTAGACGCATTAATCCAAATGAACTAAAACCAACAAAGCAACCTAAAACAGTATTTAATTACTGTATTTAAGGGTCTCAGAAATCAGCACAACTGCATTAATGACAGTGAACTAAGCACACGTTTACTGGCTTCCAAGGCAATGAGTCACTTTTATAGCAATACTTGCAAAAGATGACTCAGATATTCCACAGGTAGAAGTTTTTTGGGTTTGTCTGCCCTGTGTAGAGAAGGACGACTGAAATAAAATGACAACGTGCTTTCCAGCCTGCCTTCATGTGTCACTGATTGACCTCAATGGATAAATCTTCCGTTCCCATCTTTTCACAATTTTTGTTTGCAGCCATCGCCAAGCAACCTCACTTATCGGTTTAATCTCAAAATCGGATTTCCCCGTGTTCCTGAAACACCTGGGTTTGTGCTTTTACAGGGAATAATATGGCGTCTTGCAGGGCAGGCTGCTATTCTTATTGTTATTTATAACCCTAAATTGGGTCAGGCCAAAACAACATATCTTATTTGTATTCCCACAGCAACAAAGGAGCTGTTTGTGAGAGACAGCAAAAGAAGCTCCCGCGAAGCCAAGAGGAACAGCATTGCCAGCGTCCACTCAAAAACAGAGCAAATCGCTGGAATCAGTGGCAAGTTCTTCCAAATTTATCACAGATTTTTTTTTTAAATGAAAGCAAACATAGATGAATTAGTAATATTTAATATTTCAGGGTTTTTGTTCAAGTACAAACTCGGTAAATGTACTGCTCTTCCTGCTTAAATGTTGATCTTTTTTCGTTTCTCACCTAGAAAAGTTCACAAGTAAAGTTGAAGGTAAGTACTTTATTTTGTTCTAACCGGTTCAATCTTTATTTTTCTACAACCAAATGGATGGGCTTTTTTTTTCTTACACCTTTTGTTCCCTAGTTATGAATTTAATTTAGTTTGGCTTTAATTTGGCTGTTTCACCTCAGTGGCCAGTGAAGAGAGGGTACAAAAAAGAGGTTCGTCGTGAGAATAAGTCATTTTCAAACAGGCTTACCTTCCACCACACGTTATCTCACCTGTCTTTCACTCCTTAAATTTTTGCCTTTCATCATGAAACTGGCTTTCGATTAGAACTTTTAAAAATTTATCATAGTGAATCCTGTGAAAAAAAAATAGTGCTTCTTTTTCTGTGACAGTATTAATGAAAAGATGTAAAACAAAAGGTGTCCAAAGCCTGTGTTTGTCACTGATTTCTTCTTGAGTCCGGCCCAGATACATGAAATGGAAAAAAAAAGGAAAGTTGCCACTTTGAGGAATGAGCTAGTGCAGCTGGCCAGTTTAACACTTAAGTTATATTTGATCAGCCCATTAGTGGTGCTGAAAAGCATGCTCAGCAGATCTTTTACATATGCATAGATGATAAATAATGCTGAAGGTTAACGTCTACTCCAGACATAAGGAAGAACCCCAGTGTCAGTGGGAGGGGATCTGCGGTCATCACTGGATGGAAGCTGATCAGACAGCAGTTCCTGGCACTCTTTATTAAGCGCTTCCACCACGCCCGAAGGAGCCGCAAAGGACTCATTGCCCAGGTAATGGCCTCAGTCTGTCATATTGATGGATTGAAGGGTTATACTAGTAGGGTTGCATGGGAGGATCAAGGTAGGATTGCGCAAAATACATGTTAGCTTTCAAAATCAGTTAATGGCATATATGATAGAGTGAGCTCATTTAAAACCTGGATGGAAGAGTCATTCATCTTGATGGAGTCAATAGTTGCAGAATTTAAAATGTTGGGAGAGAAATCGACACTGACGGCAGAATATGAGTGTTGAAAAATGTGAACGGCAGCGTCCAGGATGATGTAGCGTCATGTCAGTAAAGTGCATGTCCAATGATCATCTTTATCTCCCACGGCACGCGTTAATACTAAAGCACACCCAGGGGGTAAAAGTCAGGGTGCGATTGCTGCTGTGAAGGAGATTTTAGTCTTTAGATTCAATAAGTCAATTTCTGTCATTGGAAAGATGTCAATATAATTTTTTCAGCCTGACCTTTGCACTTTGAAAGAATGGCACGCCCAGTGTAGGCAGGAAGCCGTGAATCCATTTGTATGTAGCCTGTGTCGACAAAAAGCGGCGTGCTGCTTTCAGCTGGCTTCAGTTAGCGGCATCAGTTTCACCTGATCACTCTGATTGGCACCAGAAAGCCAAAGTGACACCCATGATTTGTTTTTCCTTCATTTCACTGCGTACTAATCATGTGTTTTCATTAGCTAGGTATTAAATGTGATCACATAACAATTACAGAGATGACAGACTGCCGTTAGCTTATTAAGTGTATGTCTATATTATTTTATTTCTCATAAACATAATTTCAGAAGTCAAAACCAATAAGCAGACATAATTTAAACAAGTCAAAACCAATTTCAGTAAACAGCAATTTTCCAGGTACTTAAGTGATTATTTTCTCAACTTCTAAAATGTGTGTTCTGACCTAAAGTCTACTTGTGCGCGCGCACACACACACAAACTCCCCCCCACCTACATGTATAGTGTGTATGTAAATATCATGCAGTTGCATCAGATATGACAGCTGCCATTGTGTGGAACTAATCATAACTGAAAACCTAAAGAGTGCAGCTCATCCTTTCCTGTGTGAGAGGAAGGAAAAGAGAGGAAGAGAGAACAGTGTTTCACCTTTGTGAGGTATGGGTGCTTCTTGTAATTTGCTGCAGTACCAGTCCCCATTAGTCACTGTCAATCTCGGACGTCCCTCTTTAGTGGGGACGCAGAGCAGGATAGAAGGATAAGTGTGTGAATGCGGATGTACAAGGGTGCACATTGTCTGCAAGGGCACACCTCCCAGCTCTTCCTCTTTATTCATTTGGTTAAAGGGTTTCTTTCCCCCGCCCCGTCATGTCAACAGCTCCCATTGTCAGCAGATATGATTGTGTAGTGAGGTAATCTCCTCCAATACAAATGGTTAGGGGAATATAAAAGAGATTACGGTGAGAAACACAAAAGGAGTGATTTATGGGGCTGGAAGTTGGGGACGGGTGAGTCTTGGCAATGTCAGAATCGGGGAGAGGCAGTTATTGGTTATATAGTGGTTTAGGACTTGAAGGCTTCTCGTGTTTGGAGCTCACGCTAAACTAACTGCAACTCCCCATTTAAGGAAAATATTTCATAAAGTATTAATTTGTGATGTTTAAGTATGTGTATTATCTTTATTTACAGTTGTGAATATTAACTTTTATTGACGATAACAATAGGTTTTGTAGCTGTTTGTTATATTTTGTGTGCGGGGGGGGGGGTGTTATGCTCATTTCCAGCTCTGTATTTTTATTATTGGACTTTATTAGAATAGCTTTTGATGAGTAACAGCACAAAATAATAATTGTTAATCCTATACTGGCGCTGGAGCTTGGTGCAGTTCATTCTCTGTTTGAAACAAGCTGTTTGAGCTCCTCTCTCTTTAGTACTACCCTTCATTTAATGTTCTTCTGATTGGCTGCCCCTTGCAAACGGAACGCTTGACGAGCAGGTACGTGAGGCATCTGTGCCCACAGCTAGAGTTGTGTGCCTAAGATGGTCATAGTAAGGATGTCTGCTCTTTCTGACATAGACACAAGAGTAGGAAAAAAAAACAGTCTGAAGCTGCACATTTAGAGCAGCCTGAAGCTTTTGGTCCACAAGGATTACATGGAAATACACTGGCTGCATTATCTGAAACTCTGGCTGTGTGTTAATATGACTATCCACCACTGTACCAGTATAGACTCATTGACTTTATTAGGTAAACCTGTTCAGTTGCTTATTAATACAACTAATTAACATTAAGCCAATCACATGGCAGCATCTCAGTGCATTTAGGCATGTAGACATGGTCAAGACAACCTGCTAAAGTCCAAACTGAGCATCAGAATGTGGAAGAAAGGTGATTTAAGTGACTTTGAATGTGGCATGGTTGTTGGTCCCAGATGGACTGAGTATTTCAGAAACTGCTGATCTGCTGGGATTTTCCCACACAGCCATCTCTAGGTTTTACAGAGAATGAGCCAAAAAAGAGAAATATCTAGTGAGCAGCAGTTCTTTGGGTGAAAATGCCTTGTTGATGGCAGTTTTAAGAGGAGAATGGCCAGACTGATTCAAGCTGAGCAGTCAAGGCAACAGTAACTCAAATAACCACTTGTTACAACCAAGGTATGGAGAAGAGCATCTCTAAACCTTTAAGCAGATGGGCTACTGTAGCCAAAGACCACACGGGTGCCACTCCTGTCAGCTAAGAACAGGAAACTGAGGCTACAGTTCGCACAGGCTTTCCAATAGAAGATTGGAAAGTCTCTCTGATGAGTCTTGATTACTGCTGAGAAATTCGGATGGTGAGGTCAGAATTTGGCATAAACAACATGAAAGCATGGATCCATCCTACCTTGTATCAAAGCTTCAGGCTGCTGCTGCTGGTGTAATGGTGTGGGGGATATTTTCTTGGAACACTTTGGGCCCCTTATACCCATAGAGCATTATTTAAATACCATATCCTACCTGAGTATTGTTCCTGACCATGTCCATTCTTTTAAAACCACAGTGTACCCATCTTCTGATGGCTGCTTTCTGCTGAATAATGCATCATGTCACAAAGCTCAGATCATCTGAAACTGGTTTTTTGAACATGACTGAGTTCTCTGTACTCAAATGGCCTCCACAGTCATCGGATCTCAATCCAATAAAGCACCTTTGGGATGTGAAGGAATAGATTATATCATGGATCATATCACGGATGTGCAGCTGACAAATCTGCAGCAGCTGTGTGATGCTATCACGTCAATATGGACCAAAGTCTCTGAGTAATGTTTCCAGCACCTTGTTGAATCTATGGCATGAAGAATTAAGGCAAAAGCAGTTCTAAACTGGTACTAGCAAGGTGTTCGTAAATAAAGTCAGTGTAAATGACGGAAAACAAGGAAAAGCATAATAGCCCCTTTTAAGACATCAGAAAATATTCAATGTGTTGCTATTATCCACTTTAATGCAAGTCGCAGCATTAAATTTATTATTTACCAATGAAATTGGACTGACACGACTGGTTGTTTCGGAGCAGCCTATTTGTAATGAGGCTTTTGACTTTGCTGCAAAAAAAACAAAAACAAAAAAAAAAACACAACACATCTTAATCATGTTGTGTTTTTACCCATTTTACATATAATCCCATTCTCTACTTTAAATCCCCTCAGAACTTGAGAATGTGATAAACTCATGCATTGTTCATGTGAGTGCTTTGGCTTTGTGAGCATAATGACTTCTCCCTGTTTTTTGCCGATTTCTCTCAATGGAAGAAGTGCCAGCTGTCACCTGCAATTACTGTCGAGAGAGAGAGAGTGAGGGAGAGAGAGCAACAGAACAAGAATAGAAGAATTCTTTCTTTTGCGGTCTGCCATTAAGCTTTTCAGTCTCATTGCTGCTCTTTATCTTTCCTCTAAGCACATTTTTGTGGCCATAGCTCCATGTAGTAAATTCAGGATTTCAATTGTAGCATCTTGAATTGGCCTTGCAAATTGCATGGCCCGCAATTAATCAAGTGTGTGCAAACCTCCCCTTTGCTGCTGAGCGCACCCCGACCTATGAATGATTAAACAGTAAAGATATCTCGCTTTTTTTTTTCCCCCACAGACCTTTTTGTCAGCTCTAACAATTTAATGAAAAGCGAATTACATGATGAAGAAAAGAGGATTTGGGTGGGGGGGAGGTAGTATTGTGGCAGCGTCTGTCTTTTTTTTGTTTTTGTTTTGTTTTTGGTTTTTTTTTAAACACACACACACACACACACACACAAAAGACAAGAGAATTGCGAGAAACTAATTATATCTGAGTGGCCAGATGATGGTGGTAGTGTTGGAAGTGTTTAATCAAACTCATAAAGCATGGAGAAGTGCCCAAACAAGTTGGCGGGGAGCATATTAATGTGCACACATTATTGCATTGGTCCTGCACTATT
The DNA here is from genome assembly GCA_015108495.1 of Heterochromis multidens. Lineage (NCBI taxonomy): Eukaryota > Metazoa > Chordata > Actinopteri > Cichliformes > Cichlidae > Heterochromis > Heterochromis multidens. The sequence goes on from VUQS01042915.1 coordinate 69,078, forward strand.
GTTGATTGCATCAGTCAGACTGCGCTGTGTAGAATGTAATAACAGTAAGGCGGCTCGGGGAGGAGCAGCGGTGAAATCGATCTCTCGTTGACCGTTTGAGCGCCGGGATGCTCGCACATGTAAACATTCATAAACATGCACCTGTGTCACTCGTGCAGAGATCCTAAAACGACTGCCTAATAATGATTGTATGTACTTATTTAAAGGAATCCAGCTCAGATTTTATCCCTCACTGTGTATTGTAACATTATATTGGTGATAAAATGAATGCAGCTAAAATGAAACTTCAAGGCCAGAAAAATATGAAGGATTTCTGTTTCTGTTTTCGCTCGAGAAACTTTGGAAAGTAGTAAAACTGTTTCAGTTTCGTTCATTTTTTTTTTTTGTTTTTTTTTATCTGCTGCAATTATTTCCCTAGACTTTAGCAAAATCTGTTTTTAATTGATTTCTGTAACATTTTACTTCAGAAGAGCTTCAGATGTGAGATAAATGTCTCGGGCAGTGCAGAAACTGTTTAAAAAAAAAAAGAAGAAGAAGTAGGGATTTTTGACTTTTAAATTTGTCACCATCCTCCTAGGTGGTCTTGCCTGCTGTTTTTGTGTGCCTGTCTCTGATCTTCTCCCTCATCGTCCCACCGTTCACTGAATTTCCACGTCTGGAGCTGCAACCCTGGATGTATGGCCTGCCTCAAACCACCTTTTATAGGTAACTGCCTTAAGATGTAGCATGTAGTGATTTGTGGTTTTGTTCGGATATCAGTTGCAAGGGCATTTTAATCGAGTTCACCCCAGATTTTAATTTAGATGTGAGCGTTAGCAACAACCTGTGTTTTTTTTTTTATTTATTTTTTTAAGTTTAATAGATATTGCTGCTGAATGATGTCATACAGTAGTAACATCACCGTTTTATGAAACAGAATCAACGTGATTTTCACAGCGAAGACTCTTCTAACAAATGATCTTTACTGTTATCAGAGGCAGATGGGGTCTAAATAATTTAAAGGAGCAGTGGGTAGTTGTAATAGCAAGCATTGCCGAGTAGATAAACAAGAGACTGCAACTCTGTAGGAAAGTTAAACTTCAAAGATAGAAAATCAAAGCACAAAAATGTTACAGAACAGCGCTTGCTGTTTTATTTCTGAGAGATGATCTTGCTGAGGACATCAATCTGGACACTGTCCATCTTTGGCTGCAGCTCAATATCATTGCAAATGAATGGCATAGCTTGTGACAAGGCCCAGCTTTAGTGGACTTTGAAAGCACTTCAGAAGAAACAAACAGTACCCTGATGTGTGCCACTGTAAGTCACTCCATCTAATATTGCTGTGTTGGTGTTGTTACTACAGCATCCATTGTATCCGCTCCGTGTAAATGGACTGGTACTTATATAGCGCTTCTACTCTAATTGAGCACTCAAAGCACATTTTATTACAAGCCCCATTCACCCAATCACACATACACATTCATATGGTGCTTATTCTATGCCCCAGCGCCTTGAATAACTCAGGCAGCTCGGGTTAGATGACCCACTCTGACTCCTGAGCCACAGCTGCTCACCATCGTGTGGTGGTGATATCATAGCTTTGCGACTTGAGGGGGGGGTAAAACAAAAGCAAATGGAAAACACTTCCAGAAATGCTTTTGGAAGTCAAGTGAGGAATTATAAGGAGTGACAAAATACACAGAGGGAGCAGACTGTAATTCACCAACAGGTCTAACAAACAACTTTCACACAGGAGAATGGGGTTTAATTCCTGTGTGAAATGAAAAGTAAATGTTGCCTGTGGACTTACTTTTCCCTTTTCCCTTTTATTATTATTCTCTTCACTTTTCAGCCTTTCTTTAGTTAGATTTAGGCAACAAAAATACTTAGATTTGGGAAAAGATCATGCTTTTATCAGACAATTTTTACAACTTGTGAGAAAACCCTGAAGGCATACTGAAGTATTTTTCCAACCCCCCAAGTCTCAAGAATGATGATGATGACGATGATCTGGGAGCAACACCGCAGTATGATTTTATAGTTAAATACCTCCATGTTCACACCAGTGAAGTCAAAATTGCTGTAACATGACCCTTTCAGTGTAACAACCTGAATACTGTAACAATTTAATCAACATTTGCAGCATCTGTCAAGGCCTACAAACTAATTGTAATTCATACTGCGTTCCTGTGACGAAGAGGTGTTGTTGCTTATTCAGTCTACAGGTATTTCATTTCCCTTGGAAGCACTTTGTAGACATTCGCTCAGAGGATATCGAGGCATAATAAGTAATAAGTGTTGCCTCGTGAGAAACGGGCTCATTCAAGATAGAAACAAAACTCTTGGTCAGAATGAAGAGCACTGTGTGCTTTCATTTGATATGATCTAATATAAAGCCTGCATTCTAGTCAGGACTCAGATCATAAACTTTAAATTTGGTTCTGTTTTATTTCCGTTACCACTAACTGAAACATTTTAATGCTCTTTTGCAGCGGAATTTTATAGTTGCTTTTATAACACTTTATGTAATTACAAATGACACTTCCTGCAGATTCAATTTATATAACTTGTTTTACCCTCCTGCACATATTTACTCTGCTATCTTTGTGCTGATACCTAGTATTTTGCATCACATAATGGACAGATTAAAAATATAAAAATGCAGTTTAAGTACATAGTGCTAATAATCCATCCACCTGTTTTCTGAACATCTAATTCAGTTTCATGGGGGGGGGCTATCCCAGCTGGCAAGAGGCAGGGTACACCCTGGACAGGTCAGTAGTCTGTCACAGGGCTAACACAGAGAGACAGACAACCATTTAGGCTCACATTCACACCTACGGCCAAGAATTACAATCACCAGTTATCCTAACATGCAGGTCTTTGGACTGTGGGAGGAAGCTGGAGTACCTGGAGAGAACCCACTCAGGCACAGGGAGAACATGCAAACTCCACACAGAAAGGCCCTAGCCGACTGGTGGACTGTGAGGAGAACCTGCTAACCACTGCACCACTGTGCCGCCCTTTTTTTAGTTTTCATGCTTGCACCAGATTCTTCTCAAAACTTCAAAGTGAAGTTACCAGCAGCCCTAAAACTTGTCACCATACTTGGAGCAGTTAATACAACATTTAAAGTCTTTAAAAAAATGTACAGTGAGCAATTGTGTTTCAGGTGATCCACACATACATTTAAATTCATTAATAAAAAGTATTACTGAACAAACAAATATTTTTTTTTTTTTTGGCTTTGCTGAAACGTGTAAATGCAGTGCTGTCTCTGTCCGTGGTCCTGAAACATGCAACTTCAGTGTTGGTCTCTCTCTGTCCATGGTGCTAATTCATTCAAGTCTCTTTCCACAGTGCTGAAATCCAAAAGAGTCGGGATGCCGTGTAAAATGAAAACAAAATGTGATTATTTGATTTTGCAGTGACTTTTTAAAAGAATATATGCTCATTTTGAATTTGCTGCTAGTAAGTATTTTTTTTTAAGTTGGGAAGGGGGTAACAAAAGGAAAGGTTGTGTTTGGTATAGACAGTGGAACATCTCACTAGCTAACAACAGGTTTTATCTGTGTCATCACATGGCCTTCATTTGACTTTCTGCAGTTATCTCCAGTTTATCTATGATGTATCATTTTGACTAGATAAACTATTCATTAGTTCCACTGTTTCTGTGTATATGCACAAGTCTTCATTTTACAACCGTCCAATAGTTTTATTATCTTTAATAACATGGTAACCCAGCCATTGTTAATAGCAAAACAGATGGCTGCACATAATCCATTTTTACAATCAGACCACTTCAATTGCACTCGCTGGTGGCCAAGAAAATGACCGTGTGACCTTCATGGAGACGCCTCTAAATGAGACAATGAACACTGTATTAATCCAAATGGTTGGCTGGGCTGTGGCCACTGCTGGCAAAAAGCCATTGCTGTGGTCTCTATGAAACACTGTGTTTTAACTCCCAGAGTACCCTTAAGATAAAGGGCAGATAGTGTGTGGTTAGTAATGAGAATAGGATTGGAATGTGAAGACTGTTTAACTGAGACAGGTCTTAGATATGTACAGGACACTCGGATAATAATGAAAGGCTTTGAGGAGCCTATACTGTACACAGAATCTTGATCAGGCTCTTATTGGTTTGTGCTTGCACTGGACTCAAGCTATAGAGAACATTGCTTTACAGTCAATAATGTTTAAATAAGTCATGTCAAAGAAGTTTTGACTCTCTGGCCAAAGAACAGAGTTGATAAACTCAAAGATTTTTCTCTCATTCTCAATTGAGAAAACTCCAATGGCACCGAGCATTGCTATTGAGTGTTTCACCACATCTAATCCTTGAGGCTACGTGTTTTATTTCCTCTCAGGAAATTTCTTGAATGTAAAGATTTGTTTAAGATTAATGGTCACTCCAAACTCCTCTGCTGTGCCAGTATGGAAAACAAATTAGACAACATGCTAAATTTCCTAATCAATTGCTACAGGAGACGATACATAGGACATGTAAAACTGTAACAAATATTTATGGAAGGTATGATTTTACTGTTTTTCTACTGTTACTGTATTGTTAAGGCCTAGCTTTAGTCTTTTTTTTAATATATATCCACAAAAATATTAACAGTAACAGTAGCACAATAAGATACATTAAGTATTGTAATGGTTGTAGCTCATGCCTAAAACAAACAAACAAACAAAAACCCAAACCCAAATCCCAGAGCCTGGTCCTAGCTGGGGGTCAGTTTTGGCAATACACTGATGGAAAGTGTCTGATGATGATAGTGAAGATGGTGGCCTTCCAAGCTTGCCTGCTCCCTTGCTCTTTAGTCTGTGGAAGTGCGAAGATGCTCATTTAACAACAAATACCTGGAGAATACACAAACGGGGATTCGACTGCCAATTATAGAGTGAGGAGCTTTGTCTCAGAGTAGAGCCGTTACTCCTCCACACTGAAAGAAGCCAGTTGAGGTGGTTTGGGCATCTGATTAGGATGCCTTCTGGACAACTCCTAGCAGTATTATCCTACGTGAAGTTTTTCAGGCATGTCCTACTGGGAGGAGGCCCTAGGGTCTACAACATGCTGGAGAGATTATGTCTCTCAGCTGTCTTGGGAACACATTGCCAAGGAGAGGGAGGTCTGGGCATAAATGCTAAGACTGCTGCTCCCATGAACTGGACTAGAAGAGCGGCAGAAAAAGGATGGATGGATGCAAACTTTTTTCACTTTGCCATTGTGGGGTATTGTGTGTAGAATTTTGAGGTGAAAAATGAATTTAATCCATTCTGGAATAAGGCTGTAACATGACAAAATGTGGAACAAGTGAAGCGCTGTGAATACTTTCCGGATACCCTGTATGTACAAATGAACAGTATCTGAAAGTTATGTCCTTAAGAAATACGGAAGCCAGCATCAAGAAGCCATTCTTTAGGGAGGGAAAAGTGGTGGAAGCTCTGTCATGGTTTGGGGCTGAATTTCAGCCAGTGGTGTTGAAGATCTTGTCAAAATTGATGGAACTTTGAATGCAGAAATATACAGTCAGATTTAGATCCAATATGCAATACCATCTGGAAAGCATCTGATTGGCAACAGCTTCATTTTTCAGCATGACAATGATCCCAAACACACTGCCAATGCAGTAAAAGCATACCTGGATAGAAAAACACACAATGGAGGACTATCAGTCATGGATTGGCCTCCCCAGAGCCCAAAGCTCAACATTATTGAAGCAGTGTGGGATCATCCTGACAGAGAACGGAACAAAAGGCGGCCAAGGAAGAGCTTTGAATGTCCTTCAAGAAGCTTGGAGAACTATTCCTGAAGACTACATAAAGAAATGAAAAGAAAGCTGCCTAAGAGAGTTCAGACTGTGCTGAAGAATAAAGGTGGTCATACCAA
>VUQS01042939.1:0-20802 GCA_015108495.1 Heterochromis multidens
ACCCTCTTATATGATCATTATCTGTGACATAAACATATTTCATTCCACATGTGCCAAATTCAATTTATTAAGGGAACAAAGTTATCCAAACCTACCTGCCCTGTGTGAAAAAGTAATTGGCCCCTCTTGTTAAATCATCAATTAACTGATTAACCACATGTTTTGTAAAGCTGAGTTCAGTTTCACTGCCACATCCAGGCCTGATTACTGCCAGACCTGCTGAATCAAGAAATCACTTAAATAGAACCTGTCTGGCAAAGTGAAGCAGGCTAAAAGATCTCAGAAAGCAACACATCATGTCACGATCTAAAGAAACAGCTGAGAAACAAAGTCATTGACATCTATCAGTCTGGAAAGGGTTACAAAGACATTTCTAAGGCCACGGTGAGAGCCATTATCCACAAATGGAGAAAACCTGGAACAGTGGTGAACCTTCCCAGGAGTGGCTGACCTACCAAAATTACTCCAAGAGCGCATCAACGAATCATCCAGGAGGTCACAGAAGAACCCAGAACAGCATCTAAAGAACTGCTGGCCTCAGGTGTAATGACAACCGGTTACGCCAATCGGAGGTCACTAAAATTAATATTGAATCGGTGTGTAACTTTGCCAAAACAATGTCGGACTCTGTATTTTTCTCTGGTCCCCTCCCCAGTCGGACCAGGAGAGACGTGTTTAGCCGCATGTTCTCCTTAAATTGCTGTCTGTCTGTCAAAAAACGATGTGGGCTTCATAGATAATTGGGAAACTTTCTGAGAAAACCTGGTCTTGTTAGGAGAGACGGCATCCATCCCACTTTGGATGGAGCATTATTGTAGGGTCTTTACCTTACAATATAAAGTGCCTTGAGGCGACTTTTGTTGTGATTTGGCGCTATATAAATAAAATTGAATTGAATTGAATTGAATTGTACACCCTTAATATAATAAAGGCAGTATGAAAAGAGGGGCACCGCAATTCAACTTTATCTATATTCAAATTTGTGTAATATATTGGGATATTTATACATAACAGTTATTGTATTATTAGAGGTATTTGTAATATTTTGTAATTTTGTAATATATTGTGTTATTTAATATTGGTATTTTAACTTGTTAATTACTTTCTTACTGTCCTGGAGCAACTGTGACCACATAATTTCCTCAGGGATTAATAAAGTATTCTGATTCTGATTCTGAAGTGTCCACTGTAAAACACTGAACTCCTGAATAGCTGACTATGACCCCTGAGAGCAACAAAACTTTGTGATCATAAAAAAGTAGCAAAACATATTTAACACTTAAATACATGTGAACACCAGCTGCAGAACAGATATCAGGGCAACTGAGGAAAACAGCAAAATTATTGCAATTCAAATCAGTTTTGACAGTTAACCCTTTAACAGCTGAAGAACCATATATCATAATTTGATTTTCAACATATAATAACAATGAAACATTTTGAAACAAGTCACAAAAGTACATTTAAAAAAGGCTTGTAATATCCTCCAAAAACACTCTGACACTAGCTATAATTTTGAACTTCCTGTGAGTCAATGCATTTCAATGAGTGCCCTCTAAAGGATTAAGAATGAATCAATAGCCAATGAGGACACTAACAGCGTGTTAGTTAAAACCCTGATTAATGTACAATGTAATATACCTGTTTGTATCAAAGACATGTTTCGTATTAGTGCTCCTCAAAATTTGGTGACTATAAAAATCTGTGGAGCTTACATAGATGTTTTCTGGTGGGTTTTTTCCCCCCTAAATGAATATCCTTGAAGTTGACAAATTCTGCTTTTATTTATTTTATGTTTTTATACATATATATTATTAAATATAGCCACAATTTCAAATAATAAATTGAAAAGCTCAGGCTTCAGACTGCTCTAAAGTTTCAGGCAGTTTTTATCTAATCTTGGCTCCATATGATGTCAATGAGAGTGGACATCCCTAATGTGATCATCTCAGACACATAACTCCGTTGTGAGCACAGAAGCCCCTTCCACATGCTGTTCAAATCTTGTGTTTGTGAGGAGCAGCCAATGAGAAGAAAGTTGGCTTAAAGGGAAAGGATATGAATTTTAAAACAGCTTGTTTCAAACAGAAGGTAAAGTTAGGAGCTGCACCATGGCAGCTGTGAATCATGAAAAGCCACAATAGCAGAATCCAAGACTAAAAATATGGAGCTGGAATTGAGCTTAATAGATCCCCTTGGGACAATAGTGTGACAATAATGTCATCTAATGAAGGAAGCAATATTTACAGTATAATACTGTACACTCACTAAATTAATTACATTTTCATTCTGTAAAAATGTGTGCTTTGTTTTACATCCAACACTTTTGATTATGTTTTCAAATGTCACAAGCATACCACATGATGTTCTGCTAATGAGAGCAGCGCAGACGTTTTGGACGGCGGCTGTGATTTTGATTATAATCTGCAGGAAGCATTCTGCTCCCAAGGTTTACAAGCACCCTCTCATTAATGTTGTCACACAGCTCAAAAATGAATGCAGGCTGTTTTTGTTTGTTCTCTTCAATCACGAGAGACATCTATAAATCTGCCATGACAATGGGGGGGTGCCAAGAAAAGAGCCGAGGTACTGATGTTGTAGCTTTAGTGACAACATCCGGAAGAAAACTGACTTCCAAATTCCTCCAACTTTGCTTGAAAAATGTGAACAGCTATCAAAAAGCATGATTTTTCTTTCATGTTCTTGATGATGAGAAAAAGCTGTTTGAAAGCCTCCTCTGGACTTCAGCGCTTCACTATAATAAAGATGGGAAATACAATAATACAGTCATGTGGAAAACAAAGTTTTCACAGGACTCTATGCAGTCCCATGAAAAACTACATACACCCTTACAGCTTCCATATGAATTAAGAGGGAAAGTAGCAGCCAGGTGCTGCTAATCAAATGCACTTGATTAATTGATCATTAGTAAGTATGAACACCTCCACAAAAACAGAAGTTTTGGAAGTTTGCTGGTCTGGAGCATTCAGGTTTGTGTAAAGACAATGCCACAATGTTCCCAGGAGTGGACGTCCCAGCAAATTCTACTGACCTACATCTCAGACTCTACAGGTCTCAGTTAGCATGTTAAACTTCATGACAGTACGGTTAGAAAAAGATTGAACAACTTTGGCTTGTTTGGAAGAGTTGCCAGGAGAAAGCCTCTTCTATTTAAAAGAACATGGCAGCACAGCTTAGGTTTGCAAAGCTGCATCTGAACAAACCACAAGACTTCTGGAACAACGTCCTTTGGACAGACGTGACCAAAGTGGAGATGTTTGAACATAATGCACAGTGAAAACTAAACACAGCACATCAGCACAAACACCTCATACCAACTGTCAGCATGGTGGTCGAGGGGTGATGATTTGGGATTGTTTTGCTGCCACAGGACCTGGGCACCTTGCAGTCATTAAGTCGACCATAAACTCCTCTGTACACCAAAGTATTCTAGAGTCAAATGTGAGACCATTTGTTCGAAGGGAAAACTTGCAACAGGACAATTATTTCAAGCACAGCAGCAAATCTACAACAGAATGGGTGGAAAAACAAAAAAGAAGAAGAAAAAAAAAAAGAATCAAGGTGTTGCAATGTCCCAATCAAAGTCCATACCTCAGCTTATTGGAATGGTGTGGTGGGACCTTAAGAGAGCTGTATGTAAATGAATGCCTGCAAACCTCAATGAACTGAAGCAACGTTGTAAAGAAGAATGGGCCAAAATTCCTCCATAATGATGTGAGAGACTGATAAAGTGACACAGAAAACAATTACTTCAAGTTATTGCTGCTAAAAGTGGTTCTACAAGCTACTGAATCACAGGTGTACTTCATCCACATCAATTCTTAAACCCTGTCAGGCACAGCTTGTTTGTGATCATAGAAAAATAACATCTTCAGCCTTAGAAACACTTCTAACAGCAGCTCTCTTTATTGGTCGTGGTTGTTGAGCCCAGACACTATTTCACGATAACTCTATTTCCAGGGAAAATAAGATGAAAGAAATACGCACTTGTGTGATTACTGGTATTTTTCAGTCCTCATCCAGTCAAGAAGAGCCGCATATACATTTTTTATCCTGTTGGGGCAGCAGAGGATCAGAAATCAATGATTCAAAAGGCGCCCAGCTGTAATACACAAAACGTCCGCATGATGGCAGCAGCGGAAAACAAAACAAAGCCACCTGGTTTTTTAGGGCAAAAACACCAGGTGAACGTTTCAGTTCTTATATGCGCTGATATTTCTTAGTGTTCACTCAGCAGCAAACTGCATCAGCATTAGATTTTACCAGCCTTTGTAAACACATCGTAGATCGAAGGATTATGGCTTCATAGACTGTGACAGCATGTTCTCAGTTTGATTAATGAATCAACGATTTGTTAATGAAATCATCTGTAAGCTACGATGCCAGATAATAATAATAATAATAATAATAATAATAATGATAATAATAATAATAAAAACAGTGAGGGTGTTTCTATCATTGACCTGCTGATACTGAGTCCTGTTATGTTAGCTTTTTAAACTGTGACGCTCTGGAAATTTGTTTCCTAATACTTCTTGTGCAGAAGGCTCTCAAAAGAAACTCTGAGGCTTCTCTGAGCATTTCCAAAAGATGATCAATAAGTGATCAAAAATGCCTGGACAATAAAAGGAAAGAAAATTGAACTATAAGCCACAGTCAGAAATGACAGGAAAGTGACCGCTTTGAAGGTGGCGCAGTTCACCTGATTTTTTGGCTTGTTTTCTATTGTGAGTTCATGAAGGTTTGGAGATCAAAGATCAATTGAAGTGCTTTAATATCCAAGAAATGTATTCCGAAAGCTGGAAACTGCTTTAACTACTTCAGAAAAAAGATGCGAGATCAAAAGCAGGTTTGCAAATTGTTTCAAGAGTGAATTTTTAAAAAAGATTTTTAGAGAATCAATTAAAATTTTTTGCGTAATACTGGAAAAAAAAATCGCTCCGTGCCTTTGTTTATTAAACTAAAGAGCATCCACATTAAGCGTCACCATTTTAAGCTGCAGCATGGTCATGTCTCTGCTAAATAGTCTGAACACTGAGTGGATATAGAAATAATTTGATATGATACAGGATTAGAATATAGGGCATAGGATTATCTTGGAACATGCCTTTTAATGGGTACAACATGGAATTCAGGCAACTTAGATGATTATATTTCTGTAAGTTTTTCCACTTAATCCGTGCCAAAAAAAGGGGGCCATATCTAAACGGAGGGGTTGAAAATTGCCCCCATGTCTTAAATTATTCTCTCATGACCCGTGTAGTCCACACTTATCCTTCCTGACCAGCTCGAACCAAAAAGCCTGTTGAATATCAGCGAAACTGGAAATCTTAAATAATTCACTGCCTGTCCGCTTTGTTTCTGTGTAAAGCTTTTAAAATTAGGCTTGCTTAAAAACTCGTTCTCCTTTTGGTTTTACAATAAATATATTTGGGGTAAATTCACAGTGAGTCAGAGCAAGAAGGCGCACGCAGATTCCCGGTAATGCTTTATAATAATATAATATATAATATATAATATAATAATATATATAATAGTTAGTAAATAGTTATTTTAGTGTTAACAAATGATACAATTATAATTAATCTCGTTAATTAATCATTAGTATTGATTTGATTGATTTATGGATTTGGTTTGTGTATTATAAAATAATTATTTGATTATAAATTATCATGTATGGTATAGAATTATGGTCTCACAGTCGATAAGAGGCGTTTTGTAGTAAAGATTTCATTTCTCATCAGTTCTCATGCACAGGATGTCAAATATTGCTGTTTAGCCAAAGTTGCTGCAGGCTGCTCAGAGTGATGCACAAGCTTGGTTGCTTTTGTTCAAGTCCATGATTGATGCATGTGTAGAGGCAGCAGTTAGGCTGGTCTTACTCCTGACTCCAAACCTCGACCTTTGTCTAAACCTAACCAATTAGTTTATGTTCCTAAACTTTAAAAAAAAAAAAGAAAGAAAGAAAAGAAAAACAGCCAGGAAATGGAAAATAAAGAATGAATAAATGAAAACAAAACTAAACCATGAGTGAAGCAGGACACAAACCCCAGTCTCTCTCTTAACAATCCTCCTGTTATTTCCACCACCACCGACCAACCTGTCTATTTATTTAGATAATTAAAAGAAGTATTAAAAACATCAGTGTCAGCTATAACCTAACAAACAACATCCAGAGAATCTTCATATATAGCTTACAAACAGTTATTAATCATTAATTAAATCATTATTTATTAACATTAGAAACAACCAACATTAGTTTAATTAACTATTGATATTAATTTATAATGACTTCATGATGCCCCCCATTAAATTTTATTGTATATTTTATTTTAAAAATATTTTTAAAAAGCCTAAATATGGTTAATCAGTAGAAATGCTACAGTTATAAAATACAAATATATCAAAAATTATTTTATTTAATTTCTTATAGTGTATAGCCAACTTTTTAACCCTAAATAAATCCACATTAACTGCTCAAAATATTGAACTCATGTCTTTTATAATTTTATAAATCACATTTAATTCATAAATCATGTTAGATTGATCCTCAGAATATCTTACATTACAATATATCTTACATTTTAAATAAACTTCATACATCCAGTTTTTCTGGGGCACCCATCTTAATGTTTTAATCAGCTAGAGCTAAAATGCACAGGGAGTGTTTGAGTCAGAGAGAGTTTATTTAGTGTACCACCTTCTTTAGTTAACACTATTCAAGAGCATGGGACAGCACAGCTTCTCAGGCAACCACAACTTCACAGCAAGGTTCATTTCTAACAAAGAGGACTGGAGTGGTACATAATCAGTGTGTGAAAATGTACTTCCAGGCCAGAGAATTTCAGTAAAACCTGGTTATTATTGATTATTGGTCTATTAGTTTTTGGTGGAACTTAATAAATTTAATCACTCAGTGTTTATTGTCAGCTGATTATTGTCCCATGTGTTTGTGTTGATTCCAAGAGGACTAAAGGACTAAAATTGCTTTTTTTTTTTTTTTAACAATTGAAAAATTGGCCATTGGTTGGCAGCAATAAGGATGAGGTGAACATGTCCAGTACTCAAGACATAGATGTCTACAGACAGAAAAAGATCTAGTTTTTCTTTCTCTTAAGGAATTGCCAGCTACATGGGAAGGCTATGATTGGCTACAATTCACTGCTGAAGGAATTCAACAACTGGAAAAAATGAAAATGCTTGGGTTATTCGGGTCAATGAGACATGACATGGAGCAGGGCTGATTTTCTGGAGAAGTTACTTTAATAATAATAATTTTAAAAAAAACTCAGACATTGCAGTTTTTTGTCATTGCAGAGCCGGACTTTAACATCTTTGTGAAGTCACAAAGTCTGGTTCCAGTTGTCGCACTTAGAGAGAAAGTGCAGTCTTTACTCAGTTGCCTGAGTTATTGTGCACCACAAATGGGCCTTCTGTAAAGTCTCTGCAGTATATGTGACAAGTGCTCTGACCCCAGAAGGTGATGGAGAGCTGGTGGTCCTTCTGACAGAACACCAGTTGAATTCATGCAAGCATCCAAGCTGCTTTCCACTGCAAAGAAAGAAGAGTGTCTCCTGTCAGACAATTTATAGGATCTTCACACTGACCTACTGACACCAGCACATACATTCGCTTATATTTATTTTACTATTTATAGTACTCCTTACAGTTTTATATTGTGTTGGGATTTTAATACACACACAAAAATGCAAACCTCTTAAAACACATTTCTTAAATAACTCAACTAATTCTGCAGCAGGACTTCAGCCTCATGAGGTACCCCCCTACTTTCATTTAATATACACCACCACGTCTCATTAAGCTCCTATTCAAATCACAGGATCCCAATTTGAATATTGGCGCGACATGGGGGTGACAGGGTGCCAGCTCCGAGTCCGCGTATGCATGGGCACAAATGCACACACTGAATCCTTGTGGTCACGAAAATGTATTACAGTTCATATTTACAGTACTGACAGGTGAGGCGTCCTTTACGCTCGCTCGCCACTGTGCGTAAAAACTGGTTTCACCTCTGTGTTCAATGAAGCGCTAGCTATACCATACAGCGTCTGAACTGGCAGCAGTAAAACAATGGCGTGATGGTCTGAGACAGACTTTGACCTAGCAGCCAAAAGACTGTCTGCTTCTCACGGCCTGGAGAAAAAGGGCAGAAGGCGATTATTTTTCGCCAGTTTGTTAAGAACCAAATAAAGTTTGGAAAACGGCCTACAGGGCGACATGAACTGGATTCAGGGGCGATAACATGGCAACACAGAGTAACATCTAATAATAAATAGTAGCCTGAAAACTATTCATCTCATTATCAGCTGATAGGAAAATATGCAACTATGAGAATTTACTCGACTACAAGTAGACTTCAGTTTGGAGCCAACAGTCTAATTGTATGCATTTAGCCCCGGTGGGTTTACTTTTATATAGGGCTTGTTAGGTCCACTACAAAACATACTACAACAAATACAGTGGTGAAATTATCTTCTCCTCAGCCAACCACAGCAGTATAATACTGCACAGCCTACCGTAACAGGGTCTATCTGAAATTATAATCCAGATGACACTCAGACTTTTTATATTCATTTCCTCAGGTAGGATTAGTGTTATGTTGTCTTCTGAATGCATCTTTTAGTTCTAGACTAAAGAGCTAAACAAAGGCTTTAACTTCTACACAGGCCTTTAGGTGTCTGCCACCTAACTAGGATTTACTACACTTTGTTTAGACTACATAAAGTCAGCCTGCTGTACAACTGTTATCTTCCAGCTGTGGTACTCTGTGCTATCTTGCAGTTCATGGATGTACAGTACTATGCCAAAGATGATGGAAATAAGCTTTATATGTGGTACTAGCTTCTGCAGCTCAGGTCTGGTCTGTAATTTGCAGCCAATTATAATAGGCAACACCTGCGCCATGCAGTGCACGCTGCAGGAAACATGACTTCGCTCTCCTCCCTTTGATTTTTTTCTTTTTTCAGCTTGTTCTTCACTTTATTTCAATCAGCTCTGTAACAGTTTAACGATGTGTCCTTTTAATAATCTCTAAAGAAAAATCTGACTTGACTTGGAGTAGGTCACATCCTCATTGCCAGGATGTCGGGCTGCGGTTCACATCAGTAACCAACTGGCGAGCTCACTCGTGTTGACTGTAGCTCGCAAAACTAACACAATGTTGACTTTCAGCACCGTAAACTATCCGCGTTTCTGTGTTTTCAGGGTTAAGCGCGCATCGGCGCTTACACTGGTTTCCTGGCAACGAGGCGCGCGCAGGTGCGGTTGTGAGCGCGCCTGTTCTCGCTGCAGAGAACTTGTTGGTGGAGGATTTCTGTCGATAATAAACCTGAATAGTTTCTTTCCAGCTCGGTAAACGTGTCTGGATCTGGTTCAGCAGAGAGAGGAAGCACGCCCGTCTGCCGCAGCTCTCCACCGGGTAACTGGGCAACTTGAAGCCCCGCTGATCTCCCAGTGATGAAACTACAAATCTCATATGTTCAGAAAATCTGCAGCATGCATGGAGATGAGCTTTAAGTAGGCATGCCATCAAAATGGTCCACAAAGCACAAAGAGATTAAATTGTATCCTTATGGTTATGGGGAAGTTTTTTTCCCCAATTAAAACATGAATGGAAGCACTTTGCTGTGTAGAGTATAGCTAGAGGCCTCATCAGTGGTTCATAAAGGACTTGGTAGATGGAGTTTACACATTGGTGTGGTCTAGACAGACCAACACGGCTGGGTTAACTTTATTTATGCAAATGTTGAGCACGTCTAGGTTGTGCATACAGACATATTGAGATCCTATACAATTACGTTTGAGAGGATTCTCGTCTTTCACTGATTCAAAAGATTTCTGGTGTGATTATCATGATAATTAGCCAAGCCGGAGCGCCTCTCAAGTCTGTCTACAAGTTTCAGCTGCAGACAGTATCATCTCTAAAAACATTTCAACACTGGGCAAGAAGGCAATTTCAAGTAATGCCCATCTTCACCCATGGAAAGTAAATGTTTCTTCTTCTGCTGCACTGTTGAGAAATAGATGCATGCCCCTGTTTAGGCCCATTAACGCAAAAATGTTAGGGACCTCAAAAATATATGTTTAAATATACTGGGAATAACCTTAGGATGCTGAACAACAAAAACAGACACGGTAGCTGCATTCCTTTGAATGTCAGAGATATAATGCTGCTTTAATTTATAGCAGTTATTTATAAGACTATTGGAAAAAATATATAAAAATGTTATAAGAATAAGAATCAGCAGTTGAAACTCTCTCTCTCTCTCTCTATAGGAATTACAGGCATGTTTGGTTGATGGATGAGTGATGTGCCACCATGCACTTCTGCATGCGTCTGTTGGGGGGCGTGAGAGTCGCTCCTATAGGTTCGCATGATAATTACATCGCCCGTCTTGCATAATATCAAAAATCTCAGAGGGTGGGAACAGTGTTACCTCATTGATTCACAAGGGGGTGGGCCTTGGACGGCATATATGATTTTGGACAAATGAGATGTTAAACCACTTGGAGACAACGGTGGTGGAGATGTAGCCATCCTGGCGGACAGCCCCAACTCCCCGGTTTGCCGCGGGGAGGACCGGGGCTGTGGATGTAGAGGGAAGCCGTCTGACGACATGTGAGGGAAAAAAATAAGAGGACCCGTAAAATTAAAAAAATGGACGGGGCCGGTGGGACGTCACGATGCGCCGTCGCCACAAAGCTCAATACGCCGCTCATGAACGCGCTCATTTGGCTCCCAGCATGCCGCACGTCCGGAGGGACCTGCGCTTACCAGGAGCTCAACTAAACCCAGTGCAACCCACCCTGCAGCACCCGAGGAGGACAAAGTAAGAACCGTGTTTTGTATAATAAGTGTTTTTTTGTTTTTATTTTTTTTGTGGCGGCGCCACTCGGAGTTTAAACAAAAAACAAAAAAAAACCTGCAGGAGCGGCGCAGCACTGAGGCGCTGAGCTGAGGCGCGTTTAGGGTATAACATACTGATGTGTTTATCCCCATTGTGCATAAAGTGAGGACTTGTAGGCCTAGCAAAGGTTTGAGACTAAATCCATTCAATATTTTCTTTAAGTGAGGCTTGTTTTGTTTCCGGATCAGTTTAGGATGCACGGATGATGCGCAGCATCAGCATCTGAGATAAAGGCTCAAAGCTCGTGTGATGGCAGCAGCACAGACGTGTAGTTTTACTTGTGGCTGCAAACACTTTTGTTTGGCACTAGAAAGCACATGTCTACGGAGTCTGCAGAAATCTGACTATTGGAGTATGAAACAGATAAGCAATTTAAGCAATGAGTTTAGTGAGCTTTTCCAGACTTATGGATGGTCACAGGTGATCTCCTTTTGATAAGTTTTCTGTCACGTTTATTAGTACAAATGTTAATATTGCACGCTCAGGATTAATGGTCAGCGTCTTTCTGTGAGATCCCTTTCTCTCTCCTCCCTTCCAGCTACTTAGCCCACATTTGACTAAAAGGTGACTCTCGAAAAAAAAAAAAAAAAACTCTACAGAGACAGGGGGTTTCTACATTAAACACTTTGGCAGCAAAGGGTTGGTATTTACTGATGCAAACGAAGCAATGATGAATTTACTTTTTGGAATATTCATTTTTCCATTGATGCTGACCTTGGATCAGTCATATGTTGTGCATAAGTTAATGTTGCGTCAATTTCAAGAGTTCACAAACTGGAGGGATATAAGCACTTCTCCAGTAAGGGACCTATAATGTAATGTGAGTGTCTCACACCGGCCTGTGGTGGTGGTGGAGTGGCCTTGGGCGCAGCAGCCTTTTCCAGAACAGTGTTGTTTGGCCTGTTTGCTGTCAACTGATTACGCACTGAAAAGGCTAAGCGGGGAAGTAAGCATGAAAAAAGGCACAGGTGATTACTGTATATGAACCCAGCAGCGTGCGACTCCAACAGGGCTTCATGCAGCCTGGGATTATCCAGTACGGTGCCAGCATAGCGCTCTGCGTGGAGAGCTCTTACATAAGGCCTGCTTAATCTGTGTAAGAGGGAATCAGACTTCCCTCATGTGCGTGTTTGTAGTTTTTAACATTTGACTGACAGTGAAATATTACTGGTAGCTGCGCCAGTAATAGGCACGCCAAAGATATTCTCCCTCATTCTGAGATCATTCTAGATCTCTTTAATATAAACTGATTTGTTTGCAAAAGAAACACTCAAAAAGGATCCACTTATTGCATTTTGCTTCATCACTGAGGCCCAGAACAGCCCAACTCACATGTACAGCGAAGGGTCATGGCAGATGACGCAAAGGCAAAATTCGTGGTGGTGGTGATGGGGAGTAGAGGATGGGGGTTGGGGGTCGTTCCCCAACGTAAGAAACAGGAACTGGCGCGGTATGTGTTAATATGACTCAGCACTTAAACTGAACAGGTGAATCCAGGTACATGAGCCAGTGTTCATTGACCTCCCGCCCCCGATAAACTCCATTCGTGTCGTGAAGAAGAGACGGAAGTGCATCACAAGTGAGAAGTCAGCTGATACACAAGTGGATAAGTTGCTAATTTGAACTGGGACCGCTGCGAGCCCGCAGCAGCACCTCTGGAGCGTCGCGGGTGCAGAGTCAGTGAAGCTGCAGGTGCGGCTGAACGACTGTGCACCACACACACTGGCCCAGTTTGTGGCTGTCAGGAGCCTAGTAGGGAGATTTCCCACCTAGGGTGCTTTCCAGGGATTTTCCAGCGAGAGTGAGGAGAGGGATCCCATTCACGTGGAGGAATTGAGTTCATAGTTAGCCCATTATTTCAGCATCATTATTGCCTTAATGGACATTTGATGTAATTTTATTCTTATGGTCAAATAACTGATTTTCTTTTTCTTTCTTTTTTTTTTCCTGCAGGGTCTCAAACTTAAAAGCCAAAGGAAAGAGTCTCCTTCAACCTCCAGGTAAATATAAATGATTCCACCTTTGGGGTTAGCCCACAATCTTCACTTCATGATGGCTCTGCATGTGACTTAAACTGGATTACACTTCTCATTGCGCTTTAAAAAAAACAAACAAACAAAAAAAAAACAGAAAGAAACGTCTTCGTCTCTCCTTCATCAGCACCTAAACAAAAACTCAAGCTAGTACACAGCAGCAGCACGGCGGTTACTCCTAGAAATCATTAAAAAAAAAATCTGTAAGGACGCTCAAATTTTGCACCATTTACAGCCTTTTATGGTCCCAGAAATCTGTTAAAGCTGAACATTTTATACAGCATCGCTGCCAAGTTACCTCTAACAGAAACTTCAGTGTAATTTCCCTTCAGGGACGTAAAACCTATTCTCTTTTTGCATCTTTAAGCGCTATATCAGCCCATGCACTGCCTACATAAACAGCAAATAAATAAATATATTCAGTTTAAAAATATTTTTTAAAAACGTTCTGCTTTAATAAGTCAGTTACAATCCACAGTGGTCAGCTGCTTAAAATCATCAATGCTTTGTGGAAATCAGATCTAAACCACACACTTAAAACAAAATATAAAAATGTTGCAATACTGTTCATTCATCCGAAAAATAAACTGCGTCATGATATGAAACGAACTCTGTTTTTTCTCTTATTTTATCAGGTGAAAGGTAAATGATTTTTTCCCAGGTGTAACTACAGTACATAAATGTACTACAGTTAAAAAGGACGTGCAATATTACGATTATTCAGACTTCACACACACACACACACACACACACATTCAATTCAGCGCAACTTTATTACCTTTAGGTGCAGCTCGCCGCACAGTTCAACAGATAAGGGAGAAAATAAATCACAAACTGAAAACAATCAGGGTGTGTAACCTAAAATAAAACTATGCGGAATTGCTGACAAAGGAGCGCTTTTTTAGGTGTGAGTGTGGGAACCTCGAAGTCGTGTTAACACTCGAGTCAAAACGCGAGTCACGGCCTTCACACGTAAAACTGCAAGGTGATCTCCACTAATGGATGCCTCTGGCAAAACCCCCCAAACCTGCGCGTAATGGCGCTTTCTCTAATTCACCGGAAAGCTCTCAGGAAACAGTGGCAAAATAAAATGTAAAGAATGTTTAATATGTTCAGAATAACTTTTATTTTTATTAAAAAAAACCAAACAAACAAACAAAAAAACCCTGCAAACATCCTGCAGCGGCACCAGCAGCTGTTTGCTGCTCGTTGTGCGTTTTACTGACTGTGATGTGAGGACGGGAGCAGTGGCCTATTTTCACGATGTTGTATCAAAGAACATCTTCTCCATAATGGCGTGTTTGCGTGTGTGTGCGTGTGTTAATTAGGCATCACACCTCGCTGCTAACGCATTAATTGAAAGCCAGCGATGCCTGTGACGTCATCCTCGCTTTCTCGCTAAAAGCCAATTAAAAAAAACACAACAAAGAGTTTATGAAAAAACAGAGAAAGCTTTTTTTTTTTAATTTGCAGTGTAATATTATATAGAGACGCAATATAATGAATTTGGATAATTATATGAATATTCTATTATTTCAAAAAAGTGATCTAGAAAAATAAAAATGAGGAATTATTAAAATTATGTCTATAAAACTACAAAATAACTGGAGGATGTGACACATAGATTTTATCTTCTATTTTTTAAAATAAATATGTGGAGTCTGATGGTTTTGGTTTCAAATGCCAGTTTAATAATAATTAAATAAATGCAACAAATTCAGCAGTATTGGTGGCACTAAAATAGTTTTCTTATCAAATTTTTTTAAGCATTTGACCTTCTTGTAAAGGTTTTTTTTCCTTTCTGTAGCTGGTAAATTGCAGATATTGACACTATTTTTTACTTATTTTAAACAACAGTGACCAGGAAATATTTTAAGGCTGTGGAAGTTTGTGTTAGTTCATATTTTTGTAATGTTCAGACACAGTTTTGGATTTTAACACCAGCTTGAAAGTACCACAAATTTTTCAGAATTATGAGTGCCGATTTAAGGATTTCTCTGGCTTACAGTTACAATAATTCCATGTAAAACCTTACACTACATTCAGTATCTTTATACACCTCTGTGTTTACCTGCTGTAAGATGAACAAATATGCTTATTTTTATAGGGATTTCCCTTTAGGACTCTGCAAAAGATATTTGTGTATATGACTCCCCTCAGTGCTATTTTTATATCCTGCTTCTGTCTCCATCGTAAAGATTTTTATTGTTGTTGTCTTTAGCTCATCGGATGGCCGGCTGTAACGCTTTGTTGTGAATTCCTCAAAGAATACATTCACATTTCAGTCATATAAAAAACACTTAATAGCTCGGAAAATGTGTTTTCCCAGCAGAATCCCCTGTGAATCTTTAGTCATGCTTGTTTTTCATATTGTTTCACTGAGGTGTTTTTAACACCATGTGATCAATTAACACTCCAGATATATGACTATTATTATCATTATTTCCACCTCTGGAATGTGTGCAGAACAGCAGGCAGAGGAAATTAGCTTTGTCTTGGTGAATTAGCCCTTTAATACATTTTCCCCTGTCGCTGTTTGTCCTCACAGGTGTATCAGAGGTTGTGTGTGTGTGTGTGTGTGTTTTGCTGGAGGAGAGCGGTGTCCGCAGGCCTGAGGGGTTGTCTGTTATCTTTGGTTATCTAGCTGTATGAGTGACGTACATTCTTCATAAAGCTAGATAACCGAAAGTAACAAGAATCCCATTACACGCCTGCACGGGAAATGGGAAACAACAGAAATGAGACATAAAGAAGCAGCACGGGAGGACGGGAGGTGGACAAAAGATCCTGCTAAGCGATGACGTGAAGGTATGATGCTGTGTTACATAAGGGCTGGGGGGGCGTGTTGTGTCTCATGGAGGATCTGGAGGCAGAAAAGACAATCAGTATTTGATTTCCACAAAATGCATCAAATCTGCTTGTTGTCAATACAAACCATAGTAATGGTTGTAGGTGGTGGGTATAGCTTGTGCTGCTGCTGTTGTTCTTGTGCTGGCTGGCGAGAGGATTGTGAGTGTGTCTGTGTGTGGATATTGCTTGTGCTATAGCTCAGACTGACATTCAGGAATGAGTGCAACATTTAGGTTTCCATTGTCCTTGCCAAACATGCACTTAAAGTCACAGTGAACTGCAAAATGATCAATTTAGCTAAATAAGCATCTACAACATCTCATTATATAGCCAAAAAATAGCAAAACAATCTCACAGGTTTACGTCCATGATGAACTTTTCCTCTTGGAAAGTAGAAGATCTTAGCTGGTGTTCTTAGAACAAAGAGCAAAGCGCAAAGCGATGAAGATTAATTTTAGTGACAATTTAAACATATTCAAAGTCTCTGAAAGAAATAATTTTGCAGGGCAGAAGCATTTTGCTTAACTTTTACTCTTTCCAAACAGCTGATGCACACACTTGAAGACAAGTCACTTTTCAGGGTTAGATTCACCTCTTCAGATAGCTTCATTATCTCAAATCTTTTGTGACAAATCCCATTCTGCTAATTACAGGTCTGCAGTATTTTTGCAAGCATTTTCTGCCTCAGACCTGCTTCTGCCTTCTTCTCTCCACCTGACCACAAGTCAGACCAAATCAAGTTTCTTGTGAAATCATGATTCTTCACTGGATGGTTTAGGGGTTTTATCTGTGAAAACCTTTAAGAATAAATCAGCAATTCTACTCCATAATCTACAGTTATTTAAAAAAATAAGAGCTAATTTTAAACCATGATCTTTTTAAAACCCCTGAAACACACACACACACACACACACACAGTACACTCAGGTACTTCTTTGTCCAATTTGGGCAAGAATTTGCTCAGCTATACCAGATAATCTGCTAAATCTTTGTTTTAGTTTTCTTACTTGAATACTTTTTCCAGGAGGGTAACCTGTTTCTGTCACAATGATTGTAGTAGAGGTGTTAGATTCACACACCTGCTACGCACAGTCTCCTGTAACTGCCAGGCTGGGACAGATCCCTGCACCACCAGCTGTATGTGACACCCTGGGATGAGAACATGTTGGTATCTCCCAATCATTCTCCCATAATGGCCTTTTTCATTTATTTGGCATGTATTTTTTGAACATGAATACAGAAACTAATCTCCAACCGAGAGATTCAGACTCATCAGTGTTTGGCTTCATTTCTCTTTTTTAATAGTTTGGATGATTCATTTCATAAAGGCTGATAATGTAATTGCAGCCCTTCTGGGGTTTTAGAGAGCTCGTCCTATAGAGGCAGCGGCAGTGGCGAGAGAGGTGAAACAAAACAAAGACCACCTTGAGAGGCAATTAGCGGCACTTTGCCATCATTTGGATCATTTCCACTCCAGTTGATGCCATTCTGCAGCTGATTTTCTGCAAAAGAAATAAATGGTCACAAACAAGGCAGCGGTGAGGGGCAGTGAGTAAAAAACTCTGCCGAAATACTTAATAGAAATCTTTAAAACCATATGTACAAAAGCTCCTCTCAAACCTCTTGCGCTCCATCATGACTTCATTAATGTAACAAAGCACAAAGCGTGTTTATCTGGGTCTCGTCAGCAGTGATTATGTGGCTGCTGATGAAGATTCTCTTTACTGAGCCGGTCTTAAAATGTCCAAGTTGTGCTTCCCATTCATCAGTATCTCTACGTGTAAAACTGATGCCTGAAGCTTAATTGACTTTTATCTAGCTTTGGGCATCTGTGGCCTAATGAAGCAGGTTATATTCTCTATTTTTGGTTGACCGCACTGTACTTTCTCCACTTCCCACCACGCTCCTTCTTACTTTTGTAAACCACCCCCCATCCCACCCCCCTTTCATTTAATTTTATTCTTTGTGGTTTTTCCCAGCTTCGATTCTCAGATGGTTGGTTCTGATTTGTATGCATTTGCATAATGAAAGTCATTTGCATGCTCAGGGGCAGACCATACCATGAGAACGGCTGTGTTGTTTGTGTGTGTGTGTGTGTGTGTGTGTGTGTGTGTTCATGCATGGGCACATGTGTGCGGTGTATATTAAGCACATGTAAATGACATGTTTTTTTTTTAACGAACAGACCAACACAGGGTGTTGTGTTTGGAGTCCACACTGTACAAACACTTTATTCTTCCTCTGTGACGTGAGTGCGCGTCTTTGTGTGTCCATGTGTGGGAGAATTCCTCCTCTATGTGTGGTGTATGTAGGATGTAGTAGCTATCTGACGATCATGCCTCTTTCTCCCTCCCTGCCTCTCTTGGTAACCGTTCAGTAATGCACCGACTACAAGAGTGAAAATAAGAGACTCCCTCTTCAATCCCATAATCCTCCTCTTCTCCGACCCCTCCCGTGCCAGTTTGTCCTCCTCTTCCACACGGCAAGTCACAGTCCTGCCACCATCTTAGGTGTTAAGACTGGCACAAAATGGCAGCTGAACAGGGAACAGCCAGCGCTGCACCTTCCCCCCACTTCATGTTGGTCCCGATCGTTTCCGCGCCATTGGTCGCCTCAAGACAGTGTTAATTACTGCCAGTGTGTTAATTGTAGAGATCGCCCCAAGAGACATGCAGGAAGGGATGAGATAGGAGGAAAGCGTGGACCTCGTGGCTTTTGAGTGTCGACAAGCTGGCATTTTTAGGGGCAGCTGCGGTTCCTGCTTCGCTTTTCGCTGTGCCCGTCGTCACGCTGCAGACGCTGGCGGTCGACCATTTTGTAGAAAACTCTTTCGACTGCTTTGCTTTTGCAACATTAAATTATTCCAGCGTTTTTTGTGTTTTGTTTTTTTTTTATTACAAAGAGTTATCATTTGCACTAGTGGTGGTATTTCTGCATGTGGAACAGCCACGTGGTTTTTATGCTGTGTGCACGTGCAGACAGCTTTATTTGATGATGTGAAGAAAAGAAAAAAAAAAACACCTACATGCTCCCTGACACCCTCAAGGAGCCATAATTAGTAACACGGCATTCTTCATAAATCTCACACTTAACAGTTTTCACACATGTGCAGCACATTTCCGATTTGGCATACAGATGAAAACATGCTCCTGTTGAAATTACACCCTTAAAACCTTAAACAACACGTCACATTGCAATTTGTCCAGATTTGATGAAAGGTCATACTGTCTCTTCTGGCTTTACGAGGATGCACTAGGATGCTAACCACTGGGTTTTGACAGGGTCTAAGAAATATCTCAACCTTCAGACAAGCATTTAACCCCTGTGGTGAGACAAAGAAATCATGTTACTGTACAGATTGTTTGACACATTAATTGTGTGCTCAATTGGAGAAACATGCAAATTAACCTAAATAACAAACCTTAATAACCCAAAAAGTACATAATCTCTTTTATTAATTTGTTGTTTTTTATGAGGATGCAATCCATCAGCTGGTGTGTTGCCACATGAACTTACGCTTATTTCTAAAAGGAAGGGAGCCCTAACATTTGAGATTTTACTGAAAAATACATTTAATTTCCCTGAATTTGCATCTAAATATGGCGCTTTTGAGTTAAATTATGCAACCTTAGTCTTGTTTCTTTTGTTTTTTGTAAGCATGCTTTGACCACCAGTATTTGGTTCTGAAGAAGTCAAATACTGAAATTCTTCAGCCGGTGTGAAAATCTGAACAACCACTTAATTTGGAGTCAAGAGGGGTTCACAGGACAGTGTAAATTTATCCAATAGTTTAACAGTAATTCTAATTAAACTGAGTACAATCATTGCCTCACATGTGGTTTTTCAACCTGACCACTGAGCCCACAACTCTATAGCTACAGCTGGCAGGAAAGACGAAAGCTCCTATATGTTGAAAACTGTAGTGGGTGAGAAAAAAAAAATCAGAGGAGGAAGGAGGGAATGAAGGTGGAGAGGGGGGCAGACAGACAAGGAGAGGGGAGCCTGCGACAGTGAGATCTCAATAGTGAGAGGCCTTCTTTGTGTTTCTGTGTAAGGTTTATTTTGGGGGGCGCAGGGGGCACTAAGAAAGGAGGGGAAGAGAAGAGGGTGGGGATCCTATCCTGGGCCCTCAGACAAGCGCCACATTGTCCTCCCCAATGTGTGGCGGCACTTGTGGCGTAACGCCATTATTTAGGCCAGTGGAGGGAACGGGGGTCTGGAG
The DNA here is from genome assembly GCA_015108495.1 of Heterochromis multidens. Taxonomy (NCBI): domain Eukaryota; kingdom Metazoa; phylum Chordata; class Actinopteri; order Cichliformes; family Cichlidae; genus Heterochromis; species Heterochromis multidens. The sequence continues at coordinate 20,055 of VUQS01042939.1, forward strand.
ACCAGCTTAACCAAAACGCCAATTAGAGCCGGATCGTCCTGATTAATGGACGAGGGAGATTGGTAAACAATGCCGGCCATTGTTAACGTAACCCCCCTCCTACAAACCCCTACCCCTTCGGTTTCTTTCACACAGCAGACCCTCCATCCCCGTTGCCTCTGACACATACACAGTGTGTCTGTCATGCCAGTGCTCAGAGGCCATTAGCATGCTGTTCTTGTTTGTTTGTTTGTTTCACAGCCTCAATGTAAAGTTTGGATTGGTCATCATATGCACAAGTATTAACCTTCCTATGCATTTAATTAGATGCAGCTATCCAATAAAATAAAGAAGGGTCACAGTTGGCAGGAAGAAACTTAACGATTAAATGACTGCAGTTGTGATTTTTAACATAAATCCCCCAAATATTAAACATACACATCAAACGTTACTAAAAATGTCGCATCTGCGTCACTAAAATCTCATGTTGGTCATACATTAAGTGCTGAAAACGAGGCTTCTTTCTTCAAAAGCAGCGCTGGGCTCATATGTTAATCACACACAACGTGATGCTCGGCTCTGCATTTCAATACGTCCTACTTTATTGTTTTTTTTTTTTAAGCATATGCACTGAATAATTAGCCACCACATACTCCAATCAGGGGCATGCCAATGTGGGGTTGCCATGGCGACCCCATCACACCCCCCAACACACACACACACACACACACACACACACACACACACACACACACACACACCCCCACAC
>VUQS01042941.1:1458-15460 GCA_015108495.1 Heterochromis multidens
TCTCCAAGTTAGCTGGCTCAGGAGCAAAAAGGCCTCGGACTGAGAGGCAAACAGGGGGGCCCAGCGTTGGCAGACCCAGGGGTAGATGCAGATGCAGGCCTGGCATCGGCAGACCCAGACAGAGATGTAGGCCAATGATGACAACCCTGCGTCCTCTTGGCAGAGGAAGAAGGAGGAACAGATGTAGTTGGCTCCTCATCTTCAGCCCACAATCACGCCAATGAGGGCAGCAGGACTTTCAATGGCCCAGGCAGTGGTGTCGAGGCTGGACATGGCTCAGGACATGACAAGCCCAATAAAAGAGAGAACACTTCATTTAATGTTATAAAATCCTTGAACTGGGGACTGCTGCCGAGAGCCAAGTTTCCTGTCCTTTTGTGACTGGGAGGCAGTCTGCTGCTACAGCGATAAAGTCATAGAGGTGAGAGAAAGAGCCAATTCATGGGCTTGTGGCTGCTCTTTCACAGAAGTTATGGAGGCATACAGACTGGAAATCTTTGGTAACTGAAACAGTTGTGGATTTTTCCTAATTAAGGCAACTATGGCTGAGAATCCGACTGATAGTATCTTTATGTCAGACACCATCAGTAGATATCCTGAACAGCCTTTTCAGTTCCTCACCTAACTCCTCCATATTTGAGCCCACTGGATCCATGACTGGCCAGAGTGTTCTGTCACAGATGAGAGGACAGAAACGCAGGACTCCAGACAAAACCAAAGTAAAAGAAAATTAACCTTTTATTTGGGTTAAAAGTCCAAGAACTAAGGGAATGAAATCCAAACAAAAGCACAGGGATAAAAGAGGGACAATAAACAGAAAAAGACTGAAGGAAGACTAAGACTATAAATACATATACAAGGCAATCAGGAGATAGGAAACACAAGGGGAGCAAAACACACTTGAACATAATCAAGGTAATGACAGGAATAACAGGAAGCAAAACTAAAGAAAAAGCACAAGGGACACATGACAATCAAAATACAACAGGAAGCAACAGGGAAACATCTAACATAGAAATAGGGACTTGACACAGGAGGGAGAGCAAAGGGAACAAAGGCTTCACAGAAAAACTGTATCCAAGACTAGAAACATAGAGGGAACTAAGAGCACAGAGTATAAGGACACACTTAGAAAACATAGAAACCAATGAATAAAAGGAAAACCCAGAGGTTATTTAACTCAATAAACAGAAAATTCAAAAGAAGCCCACAAAACCCACAGACCATGACAATGGTCTTCTGGCTTATTTGGGGTTATTTTTTGAAAGCGGTGACACTAGTCCCTAACACATGCCTTTGTCATGTCATTTATGGAACGATGTTCAATGGTGTTGCAGCTGATATTGAGAAACCTTCTCTGTTTGGATCATGTCTTACTGAGTTTTGTCACAGAACACCAACACAAAAAATGTAGTTATCTATCGATCTAAAAACAAGCAACTTCAACAGATAAAAAAATGCAGGACTCTCAACAGCAAAAGCCTTTTCTAAAGAAGGCTGTCTAGTACTGGTCTCAAAGAAAGAATAGCATCTCTAAACCACTTCTCAACAGGGGATACAAGGCCAAACTGTTCAATTTACCAGTGGATGGTAAAAAAAATACACACATTTGCTCACAAGAAAAAAATGTTTGAGATTTGTGGCAGTAACAGAAGAGTGTTAGGCAAAGAGATAAAAGAGTGATACCACAGTCAAACCCACAGTGAAACATGGTGGTGGCAGCTATTAAGTCTGGGGCAGTTTTTAAGTCTGGAATTGTACACCTGCACTGACTCCACCCTGATCAAGAAAAGGTACTCCATTCAAAATATATATATAGTATAAGGACACACTTAGAAACCATAGAAACCCAAGAATAAAAGGAAAACCCAGAGGTTATTTAACTCAATAAACAGAAAATTCAAAAGAAGCCCACAAAACCCACAGACCATGACAATGGTCTTCTGGCTTATTTGGGGTCATTTTTTGAAAGCGGTGACACTAGTCCCTACCACATTAATGATTTTGTGTCCCTGGCCAAAAATGGGCCTTATTGAATGTCAAGGTGGAGGTGTAGGGGGTAACATTGTGTTTACATCCAATAATAGTTTCTCCCCCTTGCTAGAACCTTCAAAGTTGTTCAGCTGATTGCCAAGGAATGCCCTAGACAACTTACATTTTGAAAGAATAATAAATCATAATTTTGATATTTTCATTGGCCATTCAGTTTATAGTTATCCAACTTGTCAATGTTTGCTGGAATTCTTCAGAGACGTGTTCCACCCTCTATGTGGCATCTTTTGTAGAGACTGACTCATGCTGGAGAATGATAATGAGTCTATTATGCCTCAAAACCAAGCAAGAACTAATTAGAACTAATAACCAAAGGAGTGTACTCTCATAGACTTTCCGCTACAGTCGCCTGACCTCACTGAGCATACAGTATATGGGGACATTTGACGACTGAGAAAGCCAACCATTTTTGACATCAACCCATGTTATCCCGGGACAGGTTTGGCCAAACTTGTCAGTTTCATGAAGTGTGTGGGATGCTGTCATTACAGCAAAAGATGGTAAAAAAAAAAAAAGAAACTGCTTAGATATTCTGAATGTCAGCTCTCTTTATTGTTAAGCTTATATCATTTGTGTGAGGAAAAGTCTTTGATGAAATTTAAAATGAAAACCAAAAAGAGGCTAGCTCACTGGTTGTCTCAGTGTGCTGTTTGAGAGCTTAATGTTTTACGGCTGGTTTCACATGTTTTTCTTTTTCTCACTCACTTTAAGTTTAGGCACCAAAAGCTACTTAATGAGATCAAAGCACCAAAACAATTTGATATTGAAAATATTGGTGTCAGGGTTAAAATAATTCCTTTTTCCAGTGTTAGACCTGTATGTTGAAAAGTCATGCATTAGGGTACACACTATGTGATGGCCAAGGGTTCTGAACGAGCCTCCATATGAGAAAGGTTGGGAGTGAGACCCATCAAACCATTTCCATCATTGTAATAGCACTGATGCCAAAGAACACCACGAGTGTACTGTAGATAAACAAGTACAATATTTTGTATTATCAGTAATTATTAGTAATTTGCTGTTTTAAATATCAGTTGAAATACCACTGTCCTGTTGGTCTTTAGCAGCCATTTCTACATTGTTTCAATATTAACTGGTCCAAAACTGATCAAGAATCAATGTCAGGATTCAACACCGATTCATCGATATTTCAATATTAACCGAGGGTGCGAATTCAATGTTGGTTCAATGAAATTTAGGTTGACAATACAATGTTGATTTAACATCCATTTTCTTCTGCTTATCATAGAGCAAGAGGCAGGGTACACCCTGGACAGTTCACCAATCATTCACAGGGTTAACACATAAAGACAGACAACCATTCGTGCTCATATTGACAACTAAATTTTATTTCAGTTCTGAGCTAATTAAAAGCTGTTTATTTAGAGATACGTGGCCCTCACGGAAGAGCCACACTAAAACATATGATTTTACAGACTATGATGCATTACTGTAGATTACATAATGAGCTCAACCTTAAACACCTGCAGCAGTAATATTAACCCATTTAACACTGATGGAGAACATTTTTCTTCAGAATAATTACTTTAACTTTTTATCATTTATGTACAATTTGCCAATAATGCAGTTTGATGTGTATGTGTAAATGTTACTGTTGATACAAGTGCTATTACAACTTCTACTTCTGATATAGCTATAGCTATTGAACTTCTACAGATGCTTCAAATAACACTACTTCAAATGTTACTGCTAGAACTACTACCTCCAATGTTCTTCTGCAGTTTACTCTAGTTGGAATCTTTTTAGGTTGCATTACAGCCTACAATTTCACCCCTCTACTGAGTCCCCAAGTTCTAGCAATTCTTTAACCCTGGCCTCCTCTATTGGCTTTGTGTTCATAGCTAAATTCTAAAAAGACCACCATATGTGTGTCCTCGTTAGGATAGGGATTTGTGTTGGTGTGTGGGACTGTAGCCTCAGGTTTATATTATTAACTGGTAATTATGAGATTAAGATCTGATTCAGGTCATTTTACAGAGTAACGAAAGTAAAGTAACCAGTAATACATACAATACATTACTTTTTTTGAGTAACGACCCCAACACTGTTGATAAATGACCACTGAGCAGCTAGGCTGCAATCATTGAAGGCAGAGGTAGAATTTGGTGCAGACCAACTTCTATCATTTTTATTATACCAAGCATGGAAGCTTGTGGCCTCCACCAACAGTAAACCCTAATTGGGCTGCAGACACCCCTTCTCCTGATGAGCCACACTGCTCGTGTCATGCCGGTAGTGTATTTATATTTCATAAAAGGCAGATTTGTATTTCACAAAAGGAAAAAAAAGTAATATAACCATTTTATTGTAAACTATAATTTAAAAAAAAATCCATAAACAAACACATCCATAAATACTGCATTTATATTAAAATAACATAACCCTAAAAATCCCAGTTAAACCCCTCCAAAACCCAGGCAGCTCCCCAACACAATTTCATCCTTGGTCCCTCCCAGAACATTTAGATTGTGTTCAGACCCCCAAAAACACATTTGGCCAAACACCCTGGAGAGGACAAAGAAGAAAAACAGGTAAGTGCTGCACCCATTAATCCACTTTGGACTGCAATTAGCACTCTTATCCTCAACCGATTTCGCAGATAACATGTACCAACACTTTTAACCACATGGTTATCAGTTATACCCCTGCAGATAACGCTGTCTCTTTATCTTACATTTGAGACAAAATAGTGCACTGTTTATTTGCAGTTTATGCATCAGGAACTGTTTAATAAACTACATATTTTTTGGACATACTTTTGAGACGTATATGCAGACAGTGAAGTTAACATTAACAAACAATGGAAATACTGGAAAGTCTGGTTGGTCTTGATTGCATCATTGCTTGGCTGTTTTTGTGGGGGATTCTTGATCTGCATCTTTGGGTGGCTTTTCCCATGCTGCATCACAAATCATTAAAATGTCCAATAAATATTTGAGTTCTCATGTGCAAGTTTATGCTTAGTAATGTGTAAATGTTTTCTCAACATGCAGAATCCTAACTAAAGTGCAAATTTGCCAAGAAGAAAGTGTCCAATATCCCCTATAACAATACAGTTATTGCTGAACCAGTAAAAAGTACCTCTTCGTTACTTTGCTCATCCCCAATGCTTGTCTCCTTTACATATGTGCTACGCATGTTGCCTTTGCCAATTTGCCTTCTTATATGTGCTGGTACCCACATGAATGTTATGTTTTTTCCAGGCTGACTAAGCTTAAGTTAATAAACAGTAGTTTATGGGCTAGGCCTTGATGATTTCTGTCTGTTACCTTTTAATGGTTGATAATGATATGACCAGATGTAGTACAACATGGTCATAGTCAGGACAGTCCAAATGAGGGTAATAGAAGGACACCAACCCTTCTCCAGGCCAAGTTCAAAATAGGAACACAACCAAGGACACCATATTTGACATTTTAACTCTGCTCCCATTTTACTCAGTAATAATTACATTTTGAGGTCCTAAAGAATAAAAAAGAGGACAAGAGAAGAGTTTACCCTTCCCTTCCCTTCCCTGGGTCTCAGTTGATGGCAGCAGGAGGGGTTTTGATTTATGTTTCCTAGGATTGGTACTCCAGGAACAACCCCAGCTGTTCCATTGACACAGCTGAGGCCAGGGAAAAGATGAGTAATGTAATTAACAAGTGAATAAAAGGAGGAAGATGGAGAAAAATCAGTCTGCATGAGAAGGGGGTATAGTTGCCCGCTGATGTTCCCACACGACAGAGCTATATCTCAGTGTGTATCAATGTCCCACTCTGATGTCATCCTCTCAGCATAATTAAATGAGATAAATGTGGAAGAGGAGTGGTAAGCCTTAAAGGCTAACAACTGCATGAGTATGGTGCTGTTCTGTGCCATGAGCTTGTGTTTCTGTGATACAAATACACTCTGTTACATCCCTGCTGGTGCAGCTCCACAAACTGTGCACATATTGGAGCACTAACAGACAGGGAGTGAGGAGGAAGGACGTATATATCTCCTTTTACAATGACTCTGGGTTACCATTTCATTTACTTCTATAAATTGAAGCTGACACAAACTTGAAGGTGCTAGCTATAAACATTTGAGAGCCACACTGCAAGCCCATATGTAGCTACACCATAGAATATCATAAAGACATCTAGTGGAATTACCAAACTTTATTCTCACAGTTAATATAGAATTATTATGACTTTTAAGCTCAACATATTTAGTTTTAATTTTCACATCAGTTTAGATATAACAGTGGGTTGCCTTTTAACTTGAAATGATGACCAGAATAAATGAACTCTGAGAATTCACTCTATTCAAAGGAAACTTTAACACCGGATTAATTAAATCACAGTTGTTTCTTTACATAGTGATGAAATAGTGGTGAAATAGTTGTGACCACAATGAAGGGAAGTACTGAACAGAGTTATTAGAGTTTGTATTTTCCAGTTCATTTTTGAGTTTTTGTTTTCAATTCAGTTTAGTTTCAGTTCATTTCCACAGTGGGTTTACTTATTTAGCTTTTATTGTTTGAAAATGTTTAGTTTTAGTATAGACTTTATTAGATGTTATTAGTTTCAGTGTTGGTTGAAGTCTTTTTAATAATTATTTTTTAATATTAATTATATATTAATATTTGTCAAGGACAAGATTGAGGAAAATCAGAATAGTTATTACACATAGACAGTATAAAACAAGGTAAAGACCCTACAATAATAGAGAGAACCCCAACAATCAGACGACCCCCTATGAGCAAGCACCTGGTGACAGTGGGAAGGAAAAACTCCCTTTTAACAGGAAGAAACCTCCAGCAGAACCAAGCTCAGGGAGGGGCAGCCATCTGCTGCGACCGCTTGGGGGTGAGGGGAGGAAGACAGAACATAGGACACACTGTGGAAAAGAGCCAGAGATCAATCACCAGATGGCGATACCTGCAAGCGCATCTTATAGAAATCTATGAGAAAATGGAATGTTGACTTGTTTGGTTCTGAGAGTCATTTTAAATTATGATTAAAAAGAGGTTTCCATACTTCTGGAACAGAAAATAGAGATTTTCATTAGCTCTCCAGAGGGTCTTCATGTTAAATTTATTGAACATCTTATCTCAAGTTTGAGTGCCTTAGCTAATTAGGCTACTTAACTAATGCTGTAGTCACTCTTGGGAAAACAGTGGTTGCTGAGCTTGTTGCCTTTAAAATGGTTGCTTCAAAGATGTGGACCAGGTCTGCAATCACTCGCACTCAGTTGCCTTCAAAGTGACTTTGGTGTGTAAAGCTAAAAAATAGGAACAAGACGGAGTCAGTAACTGCTATCAGTTTGGGATTGAACAGGATCAAGTTGCCAATTATATGCAAATGTGATAATAATCAGCATATTATCAGATTTATTGTAACATGTTGGCAATCTGTCTACATTTATAAATTAGACACCAATTATCTACAAATCCTCGACCTTCAACCTGTTAGTGATTCATCAGTCCAAGTTGGTCTGCAATTATATAGAGACAGGTTGCTTCTCACCAAGCGACCTGTGTAATCACCTTGCAACCAAAAGTGGTCGCCCAGAGGTTGAGGGTGTTGCATGCTCCAAGTCTTGGTAACCAGCTGGTTGCCACAACTTCTTGCAGTCAGTCTCTGACAAAAAAAAAAATTTTTTTAAATCAGTGCAATCACTGGGCAACCACCAATTTTTCCTAGTGGCAAGAAAGTTTACTATTTTTACTCTAGTGTGACTGAGCCATAATACGGCTACTTTGATAGTTCAAAGTAAGTAAGTCAAAATTTGTCAGGTTCAGTAACAAACTTGAAAACTTACATCAAGTTCTCGCTCATCCTGTCACCGTGTTTTATCTCGTCACCATTATTTCTACAAGCGGGTGCATTCTTTTGAGTCAAATAAGACCAACTAACTCTGGTCATACACAACATGGAAAATGAAAGCAACTACTTGGTGAGCAATTAGAAGTTAAAGGAGCCATACATTTTTCCCAGAACTTGGTGGAGACCAAAATCTTAGCTAAAAGGTGAGTGAATATTAGGCCCTGAATTAATCAAGTATCAAAAGGCACAACTCCAAGAACTGTTGGAGTGGATCAGTAATGACGGATCCAAGATCAACTTTATGTAACATATTACTGACAAAGTTAATGTTCTAAATTTCCTTACATCACAAAGTCTTTGCTAAATTGACACACTTAGAGTTATTGGTTAATCACTAAATATCATGAATTAACTGGTATGCAAATATAAGCTGTAAATTTAACCAAGACAGAACTACCACAGAAAACTGCTTAACCACTGCAAATAGTAGAATATGAAAAAGTTGGTAGATGCCCCATAGTTGGTTCCAAGATGCTCCACAATACAAATGAATACACAGCAATATATCGCAAAACACATTTATGTGATCACTGTATTTCAAATTGGCTTGGCAAATGTCACGGTAAATATCTGATAAAATGTGTTATTTGTGCATCAGTGCACAAAGCCTGGAAAACATGTCAGGAATCATCATACAGGTTAAAATTCTGTGTATTCTAATTGGCAAAATGTCTTGGCAACCAAATTAAAGCAGGACAATGCAACGTTGATCTCTGCAGTGTACAGAAACTGGCTTGACAACAATTTTGACAACACTCTTCAGCAAGTTTCCATTGCACATTAAGCAGTAAATGATTTCAATAATTAAACATCTCGGTAAGTCATATTCTGTACATGTCAAAACTGTGAACTCTTGAAAACTCAGAATAATACAATTCCTTTGGCTTGACTGCAGCTTTTTAGGGTAGAATGACACACTGCATATAAGGTCACTGTAACAAATGCCTGACTGGTATTAGAGTTTGAACTACCCCTAAAATCACAAGTTGAGAGCTGCCATTTTTTTTTAGTTCAACTTGGAGTGATGTTTGTTCTCCCAAAGGAGATGAAGTTCCATTAATTACCCTAACCCTATGCTCTGTTTTAAGTTCTGTTGGCTGATTTTTGCAGCTGGTTTTTGGCTGGTTCTCAATAAGTCAATAAATAGCTGCACTAATAAATAAATCTGCACTAATCTTTAATAACTGGACTGAGAGGGCTATAAAAGCCAGGAATAGTAAAGTGAGCAATATAAAGTATACAGATGTTTACTAATAGTAATCACATCGTACCTCGCGAATACTCCTCGCCTGCGCGCTTGCACTGCGCTTTGCTCGGCACAGCGGGAAACCGTTTTCAAGCAATAGACAAGAATGAGTTTCAGAGCGCAGCGTGTGCCACGTCCTAGGTGAAAAGGCTTTAAAGGGGGATGGGCAGATTACTTTGCCTCAACTTGGTGTTGAAGTCGTTCCCTTTCTCAATGCTAATCGTTTTCCTCCTCTCGATCTCTCACAGTTTAGACAAATACAGTAGTTCTGGTTCACATAACTCTCTGATTCCTGTTTATTCATTTCATTTTATTTACTACTACTACATACTATTCACATATCACATGCTTCACTATAAAACAAAATAACATGGATTAATCCCTTTACACTTTATAACATCTGGCATTTGAAGTTAGTCCCTTTATAATCCCCTAATTTTAACAGGTTAAGTGAAAGCCCTCAATGTCATGGCCCTGGGTCATTTGACCCCAATGTTTCCGTGTTTCTTGACTTACTAGTGTTTATTTGAATATTCTATGTTGATTCCTGGGTTAATGTTACACATACTTTCTGCGTTTAGGTCCTCATCATAAAATTGCATTTATCAAATATCAAATTGACAAAGGTTCTTAAAGCAGCTAAACTGGATGTTTCATATTGACATGACAGCACCACACAGTTGCTGCAGATATGTTGGCTGCATATGATGTGACTCTCCTGTTCCACAAACCCTGCTGGAAGCACCCATCAGAAGGTGGGTACACTGTGGTCATAAAGGGATGGACATGGTCAGCAACAATACTCAGGTAGGCTGCGGTATTGGTACTAAAACCTTGATTATACTCTGTTGCGGACACAGACACAGAAAGCTGGAGACCCGATGGCCAAGTATTATTTCCTGTTATACTTCGTTGAAGTCTGCCACCTGGGGCGCATGCGCAGTTGGTGCATTGTAAAGTTAATTCTTGGTGAGCAAGTCTGGTCTTAATAAATGGGCGGGTACATGAACGTCCACACAGACCCTCACACTCACCATCAAAATTTATGTCACTCAGACGTGGGCGTACCCTAGAAGACTCATAGTACAGTATAATCGAGGCTTAAGGGGTCCAAAATGTGCCAAGAAAATGTCTCCCACACTGCTACACCATCACTACCAGCCTGAACTGTTGATACAAGGCAGGATGGATATATGCTTTCACCATCCGAATGTTGCAGCAGAAATTTAGATTCATCAGACCAAGCAACGTATTTCCAATCTTCTGTTGTCTAATTTTGGTGAGCCCATGTGAATTGTAGCCTCAGTTTTCCGTTCTTAGCTGACAGGAGTGAGGTCTTCTGCTGCTGTAGCCCATCTGCTTTAAAGTTCAATGTGTTGTGTATTCAGAGATGCTCTTCTGCATATTTTGATTGTAAAATGTGGTTATTGGAGTTACTGCTGCCTTCCTATCAGCTTGAAGCAGTCTGTCAATTCTCCTCTGACCTCTGGTATCAACAAGGCATTTTTGCCCAGAGCACTGCCGCTCACTAGATGTTTTCTCTTTTTCTGACCATTCTCTGTAAATCCTAGAGATGGTTGTGCAGGAAAACCCCAATAGATTATTCTCAAATACTCAGATCACTCCATCTGGCACCAAAAACCAAGTCACTTAAATAACTTTTCTTCCCCATTCCGATGCTTGGTTTGAACTTCAGCAGCTCATCTTGACCTAAATGCTTTGAGTTGCTGCCATGTGACTGGCTGATTACGTATTTGCATTAACAAGCAGATGATCAGGTGTACCTAATAAAGTGACATGTAATTGGATATATTTCAGGTAATTATCTATTACATGCAAGTGTTTTTTGTCCGTTATATCTGATATTTTTTTCCATTAGTGAACTGAACTTTAACTTCATTAGTCTAGTATTAGAATGTATTTTATTAGGATTTTTAGCTAACGATTTGACCACTTTGTATTATGTTTATCGTACTTTACTAATGCAAAACTGTTAGGAGGACTCTAAAGATGCTCATGAGTTTCTTAAGCAGAGCAGAAATAGCAGGAAGATAAGAAGCAGGAGAAATATGCTCTTACCGCTGAATGGCAGTAAGTTAATAAAACATGATAAATTGTGAAAGGATAATGATTATGGTTGACCTTATTTGAGACACCCAGTAATATTGCTATATGGCAGAAGTGAAAGTGGGCATGGAAAAATTCAACAATGCAGTGATGAAGGTCTGTCAGCCTTCCACAACACAAACTAGTATAGTTCTTAAAAAATCTTATATATTAATACAGTTCATTTCGTCACAGAAACTAATAAAAGCTGATCCACAGTCACATGTTTGTGAATACAGACCCTGGTTTTTCAGCAGATTTAGTATGGCTTAATATTTTTCTTACATAATTTTGTCTAATCTTTCCACACTCAAAATTGTCAGCTGCAGAAGTACCCCCTGGGGTATAAGTACACTTTTCTAGGAATCACTGCTTTAAAAGTACAAATTAAAGGCCGTGCATAGCCACATAGATTTGATTAGACATCTGTTTAGATGAGGTCATTCACATGAAGGTTAGGAAAGCAAAAAACATGATAATTAGTGAACTTTAGTGTGGTATACTTTGCTTTGCACAGAGCAAGGTTGCTTGCCCCTTCTTCTAGTCTTTATGTTAAGTTATATAATTACTGTATGTGTAACATTAAAAAAAATGTATTTCTTCCTTTGTGCAAGATGATTTGATCCAAGAACAGATGCAAGTCTTCTAGCATATTAGTCACAAAAACAGCAAACTAAAAACTGACATCCACCATCATAGAATAAGTGACTACATGTATGGTGCACCTCTAAAATGTACGTTTGTTTTCAGTCCCTCTGAACATTTCAAATACTGACTTGCTAAACTAGCTATCTGTTGCCATTTTCTTCAGTCTTTCAACTTTTTGGTTTAAACTGAAGCACATTAATACAAGAAATAAGACAGTAGTGAGATATAAAATCAATAATTCCAATAAATTGACCGTGTTTTCACTTTGGGCGAACCAGGCTAGCTGTTTTCTAACAAGTCTTTAAGAGGGTGACACAAGAAGACACAGCTCATCTCTCTTTCAGGAGAAACAGGGAGATCACCTCCTGGTACATATAGAGAGATAATGTACAAGTGGGGCAATCAGTAGAACTCTATATAACTAAATATTACAATACTGTGCAAAAATCTTGAGCCTCACCTCATTTTGTGGTCTTTCCAGATGGTATTGCATGATGGAGCAAAATCTGGTGGTACTTTTCTGTGCTCATAAGTCCATCAGTTTTGGAAATATCCCCAACACCAGTGGCTAAAACGTAGTTCCAAACCAAGATGCCGAGATATGCCAAGTTTTCGGCTAATAGCCCTTTGGAAATAACCTTGTTGGTACAAAAATACTATTTAATGCCTATAAAACTGTTATCTTTGGCATTTTTATTTGGATTCAACTAAAGAAATTAAACTAGAAACAAGTTGTTTTTTGTGACAGGGTTGCAAGTAACAAAGTGCCTAAAGATAAAATATACAATATTATGCAATATATTTCTAAGTTGTCTGTTATGTGTAGACACAACACTGATTTATCCCTTGAGTTAGGTGCCTTTTGTTAGTGCCTTTTTTAGTTCTTATTATTATTATTATTTTGTATGCTTGAATGATTCATAGGTTAGTGTTAAGTAGCTTAACAAACAAACAACATTCCTCTGAAAATGGTCACATTTACAAAGAATGGACTGAAAATGAGTGCAAAAGCAGCCAAAGACCACTTTAAAAAATTACAGAAAGTCTGTCTCCTTGGAAGCAAAGCATGAAGAAATGAGGGGTGGCTCGAGACTTTTGCACTGTACTGTAGTACAGTCTTTTTTCTAACATTTATGAAGGAAACATTGTTCATTTATTTCCCTGCATAATGAAAGGTTTCTTTAAAGATGTAAAACAGAACACCATGCAAGAACATTAGCAGGTCACAAGGTGCACTTAGCAGCAGACACGTAAACTGTTAAGAGTATATGTTTCCATAAAACATATAAAAAAAAAAACAGTCATATCAGACTGACCTGCCTCCCTGCCTGCTGCTTCTGTTACATCTCTAATAGGAGGAAATGGCTTGTGGTGAGGAGAGGATCCAGCCCTTCTGTGGGAGTTTAATTCAATCACAGCTCTGGTCAAAAATGAATTAAAACTCTCATTAAGCCCCCCTCCTGTGTTCCAGAGACTAAGCTGGCTGCTAAGGCTCACAAGTATGATTTGGGTGTTACACAGAAGCATCAGTCAGCTCTAGAGCTATCTGTCTGTGAGTCAGCCATCAGTCACTAAGTCCATCATTTTTGTTATTTTAATTTGCAGCGCTCACCCACACAGTGCACCCAGTGAACCTGGTTGTGGATGATCCAAACAAGCTGTGGACATCTTGTTGTTCAACCTGAATGAGTCACAGTGTGGCAAAATTGAGACTTCATATCTCACTGAGCACAATGAAGATTGTACACCACGATTCACACCACAAGACCATTGACCTTTTCACAGCACACTGTAACTAACCACTTTGCACTGTGGTCGTTTATTGTATAAAGTGTTGTTCTGTGTCAGTGGAAGAAAGAGGAGCTGGTGTGCTGTAACCTCACAGGAAAACAACTCTGCCTCGAGCCACTTATGTGTTTCTGCTCCAGGACCAATTCAGCTTTGCTTTGTCACTTCTGTGAAGCAGCTTCCATTATCACTGGAGTCACACTGATACACTGCTACATCTATCTATTGTTAGGAGACCATAGCTTATTCTATTACTGGACAGTGATTGTGCTGTACTTATTCTGGTGTG